>JAECMU010152723.1:4456-26033 GCA_016106625.1 Dracogyra subfuscus | reverse complement strand
ATCGGAGGTTGGACTCGGGATGGGCGTGTTCGAAACCCTAGTGGTTTTGATAGCAATAACATATAAAGACGTTTCCTTTGTCTTTATTTTGGGTGACTGGCAATACTCTTTGAGTTGGACACCAAAACATTTATGAACAATGAATGAATGAATGAATGAATGAGAATAAATGAATGAATGTTTAACGACACCCCATTACGAAAAATGCATCGGCTATTGCATGTCAAACTATGGTAAAGGGAAAACATTAGATACTAAATTACATCAATATAAAATGTGAAAAGGTATATAAAAAGCACAGCGGAAAGGACTGTGGAAAAATAGCAATATCACAGATAGATCAACTTAAAATTGTAAATAAAACTTAGTGTCACGTAAAAATTGTAAAATAAGTTCTGGATGGAAGCGAAATGATTCCATCACAGAACGCGAACCAAATATATCTTTCCGAGTTCCCGACAAATGCTTACACTCCACCAAAATGTGGCGCACCGTCAGAGTACACAGACAGTGCTCACACAGAGGTGGAGGATCTTTCTTCAAGATAAAGTACTCGGTCAAATATGTATGTCCGATGCAGGCACGACACAAGACAACTTCATCCTTCCTGCACTGTCTATAGGAGGACTGCCACTCTCCCAAGACTGGCTTGATGGCATGAAGCTTGTTCGCAACCGCACCGTCCCAATCATGTTGCCAAGTCAAAAAGATAAATTGGTTGATACATTGTTTAAAATCAGTATAAGGTACACCAACCCTGCCATGAGGCAAATCCAAAGCAGACTCCTAATACCAATATGGCTGGGCAGCCAACAAAATACAATATTTATTTTTTTGGCAGTGGATAAAAAGACACACTTTCGTATCACCATCCCAAGTAAGGGATAGTTATCACCATCCCAAGTAAGGGATGGTCAAGCTTCATATTACGTAAAGCGTGAAGACACGAAAGTAAGTTAGTAAAAATAATAAATTTGGATGCATTCGAATCTTTGAGTTCGTCTAAGGCTTCAATCACTGCCCAAACTTCAGCACTAAAAATCGATGCCGAGTCAGGCAGTCTCATGGAAAGTAGTGTGTCTGAGGGAAAAACTGTAGCGCCAGCCACAGAATTCCCATCCCGTGATCCGTCTGTATACACAGGAATGTAATCACGGTACCTGTCTTGACAATTATGAACATTATTCAGTAATAAATCATACATGTAATTAAGTTAGGAGGGTAGTTACAAAACCAGGTAATGGGGTACCGTAGGGTATGATCAAGAGTTGGCCACTTTAAAAAATAAAATACTCTTCTTGTTTTTTCATAAAAGACTCGTGTTTCACTCAATTGTAACTTTATAAAAATGTGTTACAGGTTTGTAAATTAAAATTAAACTCAATGTTAATGTAGCAGCATGGGTTTTGGTTTGCAGAAACGACAAAGCTGCTCAGGGTTCAGAATTTGTTTATTCCGGTTACGGGTCGTGTCCGAAATAATAATTAAAGACCCAAATAGCTCTGTGTCCCTACGTCGGCTCCAAATGTAGCAGCATGGGTTTTGGTTTGCAGAAATAATAATTAAAGGATCTGGGTCCAACATTATCCAGATGAAAACTCAGGTTTCAATGTCTTCACAATAAAATAAAGTTAAAAGCCACAACACAACCAGCACATCTGAACTCAGCAAGTCAACTGAATAGCAACTGACTTGAGGCAGAAAAGAAAAGGAAAAGCTCATGCTCAGACAATAGAAAGAATTCATGTGCTAGTGAACTTTGCTCATGCACGGTCTGTGCTTTATTTGAGTTAGACTTGCCTAAAATCAATTTTAATAATTACATTAAAACCTAGACTTTATCAAACTGTTAAATTAACTATATTAAAACCTAAACCTGTCATAACCTCAATATGCATCAACTACAAGCCTGCGACATACTCCCTCCTCCACAGAAAACGACGTCCTCGTCTTTTACCTATGACTACCATCTATAACAGACAAAATTACCCGAGAAACAGTATTACCAATATGTTAAAAAGCACCTTGGGAAGCTAAATGCTGAATTACCCGAGACCTACGAAACTGATCCTGGTCAGCTACTGCTCGATTCACCACATATTCTCCCAAAGTCATCCAGGCAAGTCTCTGTGTCTGCCGAGAAGAACGTCTGGGTCGTGGTACTGGTACTTCCCGAATTACATTATCGTCAATAGAAGTTGTGGAACTTCCTGACTCATGTTGCCTCAACCCATCCTCGTCACTCTCTGCTTGGTCAACTCCTGTGCCAGGCAATTCCTCTGATTGCTCTGACGTTTTGTCGTCACCATCAGAAGTTTCCCCATTTACCACAAGTGCATCAAGACCGTCATCCTGAACATCTTGGCTAAAAAATCTAATTTCAGCAGTGTCTCTATCGACATTGTTAGAAATGTCGGTTACTGCTATATCACGGACTGGTTGAGCATGTACTTCAAACACATCAAAATCCTCCTCTTCCTCAGATGGCTGGTCAACTGCATCTATCCTCACTGGTGCAACTGGAATCTTTTTCCTAGGCTTTGGCACTCGTTTTTGTCACCTCTATAATAACATCCTCTGGTACTGGCAAAGAACCAATCGGTAGAAGATGGTTTCTATGCAGAGTTCTTTTCCTGCCTTCTCCGTTCTCATTCTGAACCTCAAACACAGGTATATCTGGGTTTGGTTGTCTCACCACAATATACACTTCTTCCCCATAGCGATCAGCCAGCTTATGCCTACCACCAAAAGCCAAAGTTTTAACCAATACTCTGTCTCCTGGTTGTACCACTGCCCCTCTGATCTTCATGTCATAATCTCTCTTCTGCTTGTTACTTGCATTCCTAGCTGCTGCTGTAGCCTGTTGGTATGCTTGTTGAAGACGATCTCTCAACGATCGGGTGTATTGAGATACTGATTGATGGTTCTGATTTAACTTGATCCCAAAAGCTAAATCAACAGGTAACCTAGGTTCTCTACCAAAAAGTAAACAGAAAGGCGAGTGCTGTAGAGTCATGTCTTGTACAGCTGTACGCATGTACAAGTGTACCAATGTATCTCTTCCAATCCTTTTTTCTGGTCTGGTTTGAGAGTACCGAGCATATCACACAATGTTCGGTTAAACCGCTTGCACATCCCATTGCCCATAGGATGGTATGGTGTGGTTCTCGACTTCTTGATGTTAAGTAGTTGACAAAGTTCTTGCAGTAATTTACTCTCAAAGTTTGCACCTTGATCACTGTGGATTCTCTGAGGTAAACCATAGTGAACAACAAAGTTGTTATAAAATATTTCAGCAGTTGTTTTTGCAGTCATATTCTTTGCTGGAAATGCCTGAGCATAACGGGTAAAATTATCTATAATCACAAGGACATTTTCAAATCCACCCTTGCATATGTCCAACTTGAGAAAGTCCATGCACACCAGTTCCAGTGGCTGTGTTGTTTGAATGCTTATCAAGGGCGCTCTGGCATTGGTTGGTGACTTCCTTCATAAACACCTTTCACACCTACCAATTCAGTCTTCGACATTCTTGAACATTCCAGGCCAAAAGAATCGATCTCGTAACAGCGAAAGCATTCTATCTCGACCAGGATGTCCAGTATCGGAATGGCAACCCTTAAGAGCTCGATCAATATGAGATGCTGGAATAAGAAGTTGTTTACGTTTCTCTCCCTGAATAGTCACTTCTCTATACAGAAAAAGACTATTGAATGCCCTGTAAAAAACAAAATTGACATTAGTCTTGGAAATGTCATCTCTTCTAGGTTTCTGTTTGCACCTCACACAGTTAATCCATAGTCGTAGGTCCTGATCCTGTGACTGGGCCATCCTCCAATCTCTCTCTGTCATGCTTCTAATATATTGTCCTCTGTCAGTTTCGACATCTACCACATTGGTAGACATGCACAGGGACTCCACATAGGGCTGGGTCTGAACAACGCTACAAATAGCTTGTACATATTCTGATGAAATTTGTTTCTCAACGTCGATTTCATCTGATGTCCATCCAGGTAACCTCGACAATCCATCAGCGTCGGCATTGTTCTGTCCAGGCCTGTAAGCTGCTAAAGAGGCAAGCCAGCGGTGACCAGTTGCATCTAATTTAACAGTAGTGAGAACATAAGTTAAGGGATTATTGTCGGTAAACACTGTAAAAGTATTTCCATACAAATAATCATGGAATTTCTCAGTCACCACCCATTTCAAAGCCAGAAACTCCAGACGGTGAGCTGAATAGTTCCTCTCGGACTTGCTAAGTCCTCTGCTGCCAAAACTAATTACCCGCTTTAGACCACCACTCTTCTGGTACAGAACCGCACCAAGCCCTTTACTGTTTGCATCAACATGCAGTTCAAATGGCTTAGTGTAATCTGGATAGCCGAGAATAGGTGGAGACGAAAGAACCTTCTTCAAATATTGAAAGGCTGCTTCTTGCTCTTCTCCCCAATTCCAAGGCTCTATCTCTTTATTCTTGTGTTTGGGATGTCTCTTTGACCTAGCAGCTGGCATCAAACAGTTGAGTGGTTTAACAATCTTCGCACAGTTCTTGACAAACTTCCTGTAATATCCTGCAAAGCCTAGGAATTGACGTACCTCTTCTGGTGTTTTGGGTCGAGGCCAGTCTAATACCTTCTGGATCTTGTCTGGATCAGCTTCTATACCACTAGATGAAACAATGTGACCAAGGAATTTAATCTTTTCCTTGAAGAAAGAACATTTAGCTGGTGCCAACTTCTGCCCAGATTCCCTGATCCTTTGGAAGACCTGCGAAAGTCGACTAAGATGTTCTTCAAAGCTGTTAGAAAATATAATGATGTCATCAAGACAGATGAGACATATCTTCAAGTGTAATCCATCAAAGCATTCGGCCATCAATCTTTGGTATGTTGCAGGACTATTACAGAGTCCAAAAGGCATCCTGTTATACTCGAAAAATCCAAGATGACCAACTGTAAATGCAGTGCGTTCCTGGTGTTCCTCAGCAATGGCAATGTTGTGATAACCACTCTTCATATCAAGTGTTGAAAAATATCTGGACCCCTTAAGAGCATCAAACATTTCTTCTATACGAGGAAGTGAATAATTATCTTTGATTGTGCGATTATTCAGCTGCCTGTAATCAACACACATCCGCATACGACCATCTTTCTTGCGGACTAGTACAACATTGGAAGACCAAGGTGAGTATGACTTTCTGATGATACCACTTGTTAACAGCTGTTGAAGATGATCCTTTACTTCCTGGTACAGAGAAGGTGGTATTCGTCTATGACGCTGTTTAAAAGGTTGTTCATCAGACAGCTCAATACGATGGACTATGTTGTCTGTAAAACCAACATCATCTTCTCCAGTTGAGAAAATGTCTGAGAACTGTTGAATAACAGCTTTACCCTCATCAAGTTTATCAGCGTCAACAGCTGCATCTTTAAAATCCATCTTGTCTATTACACCCTGATCTCTTGAACGTTTCCCCTCTGGAAAATCCTCAATGCTAACTGGTTGTAACTCACAAAGAGTAGCACGAGGTGGAATAGTTACAGTTCTGGTAGTGATATTAGAAATGTGAACATTTATTGCTAACCTAGGAGAATTGCAAAAAGCAATCAAACTAGGAGCAATATCTAAATCTTCAGGTATCAGTGAACCTCTTGTTGGCTGAAGAATAGCACAAGTGGGCTGGTAGTTAACAGTTTTATCAAGAAAACCTCTAATGGTAACCTCACTGTTAGGTGGTATAATAAAACGAGACTTCTCAGCATTCTTCACTATGCCAAGTCTGTTACTCTGCTTTGCCAAGTCATTTTCCCTTAGCACCAGACACCTGAAAGCCAGATACCATGGTACGAAGAGATTAGCTTTCTGCAGAAAATTACTACCATGACAAGCTATACATTGTTCCATCAATACACGAAGAACATTTGTGCCTATCAGAAGGGGAACATTACAGTTGTATTCACTATCAGGAACTACTAAGAAAATGCAATGCTGTTCTTCATTTATCACCTGTGGAACATAAAGAGATGCTTCAATATATCCCAGGTAGGGCAACTTTTGTTCATCAGCACATTCTATATTCAGTATGGAGTCCAGTGGAGAAATAGGAATGTGAGATAAGTGATTTTCATAAAAGGTTTGACTAATTGTGGACACGGTAGCTCCAGTGTCTAGCAATGTACGAGCATTGAGTCCATTAAGATAAACATCTATCTCATTAGCCTCACCTAAGAGACCATCTGGTGCTCTTGTTGTTGAAGACTGAACCTCTTTGTTTAAACTAGCAAAGTTATCTTTACGATACCAGCTATGGTATAAGCGTACTCTGCAAGAGAATGCTAAGTGACTAGGCTGTCTACACCTGTAACAAATGGGAATGTGATGACCACTGTCATCAACCACCCAACCCTTTCTAGGGATCACGTTGTTACAAGAACGACAATCAGAGGGAGAACTCACCTCATGTGACTGTTTGCTAGCTAAACTACTCTCATGTTTCTGCTGTGCTGTATACGGTCGCATCCATTCCACCAAATCTTCTGGTGTGTCTGCCTTGGGATGGATATGCAGTGTATTACATGCATACACTAACTTTTCAATCTCATCATGTGTCAATGAAGTATTCATAATTCAATGACACAAGCACAAAACAACTAAAACATATATAACCATCAATTCTGAAACACAGATGTGCTACATGGTAGAAACCTTGCAATAATCTGATAAGTTGTTTCCATCACATGGCAAATAAAAATAAACTAAATCCAAATTTGATTCCACCAAATAGTAAAAATACCAACTAAAGCAGAACGAAACTAGTAAAACTGTCAAACCTGTCAATAAAATCTAAAGTATATAACAGTTACTCTACCTTATTAATAAAGTAAACACTATCTGATTCTAATGAAGTAGAAAACAAAATATAAGTATTGATCACCACCTGAAAAACAATAAAAACACTGATATTACCTTGCAGGTTGTGTATAATCTAAATATCTAATACAATTAAATCAAAACTTTTAAATATCTGAAATATAAATAACTGCAATTGAATAAGTATATGTTAGTAAGTGCAAATATGCAAATATGGTGAATGGAATGAAAGAAAATAGAAAAGTTAAAAAGAAAAGAAGAAACAATACTTGAAAACCACTGTACTTGGCAAAACCCAGAAAATTTAACTACAACTAAGCTATTCACTATCCTAATATGATTACCCTACCTATATTCCAAAGTTAATTTGTAATGTTGACTTGATTTTTTTTTTTTTAATTTTAATTACTAATTGTATTACTATAATTTAAGTATTTCCTAACTTTATCCTATTTATTATAGCTCACTCACACCTTTCACTCATCTCTACATCATTCACTGAGTTAATAAAATAAAAATCTTAAATAAACATGAAATAATATAACATCAAAGAATCATGTAGATATAGATCAATGTCAAATTTGAAAAACACATTTCATAAAACACAACTCCATCTGTCCAGTTCATGTTGATGACTCAGTCTGTTCAGTTCATGAAATTACAAATTACAAAATACACATCACTATAAAGTTTTGAATTTAAATATTTAAACAATAAAATGTTTAAAGTCATGAATCACCCATTATTGTATTACATCACGTCACTTCCGGAATGTTCTGTAGTTGTCTGTAGATTCCGACCAAGGAGAGGGTGTGGCATCCATCTTCACACAACGAACGAGTCACAAGTCACACGTCCCAATCACGAAGCTCTGTGTCCCTACGTCGGCTCCAAATGTAGCAGCATGGGTTTTGTTTTGCAGAAATAATAATTAAAGACCCAAATATATGGGATCTGGGTCCAACATTATCCAGATGAAAACTCAGGTTTCAATGTCTTCACAATAAAATAAAGTTAAAAGCCACAACACAACCAGCACATCTGAACTCAGTAAGTCAACTGAATAGCAATTGACTTGAGGCAGAAAAGAAAAGGAAAAGCTCATGCTCAGACAATAGAAAGAATTCATGTGCTAGTGAACTTTGCTCATGCACGGTCTGTGCTTTATTTGAGTTAGACTTGCCTAAAATCAATTTTAATAATTACATTAAAACCTAGACTTTATCAAACTATTAAATTAACTATATTAAAACCTAAACCTATCATAACCTCAATATGCATCAACTACAAGCCTGCCACATTAATTTTCATGAACTGAAACTAGGGTATGTCCCTTTAATTGGCGGATTACTTTTATGTGCAATCAGCGGCGACCGGCCAAACGAAGTAATTTGCCTTTACTTTTTTCATTTGGTTCAGAATTATGACCGTCCGGTTTCGGAAGCTGAATATCTGGATTAATGAATAAATTATGAATATATGACTATCTTCAATGGATCTGGACAATTTGTTAAGACTGCAAGTGAATCGAGACAGAAGTACACAGAGACCGACATATGTGCAATGCTGGACTTCCTAATTGACAACATATATGTTCGATTTGGGGATATAACATACAGACAGGAAGTGGGTATCCCCATGGGCACTAATTGTGCTCCATTACTCGCCGATTTGTTTCTCTATGCATATGAATCAGAAATTCTAACTAATCTGGTTAAGTCAAAACAAAGGAATCTTGCTAAAATGTTTAACTTTACATTTCGCTATATTGATGATCTTATATCATTCAACAATAACAAGATCACAAATTACCTTTCATTGATTTACCCACCAGAGTTGGAAATAAAAGAAACTACAGATAGTGAAAAGTTGTTTCATACCTTGATCTATACAGAGATTCAGAACGGCGACGTACTTCACACTAAGCTGTATGATAAAAGGGATGACTTCAACTTTCCAATCGTCAATTTCCCATTCATGTCGAGCAATATTCCTTCTGCTCCAGCTTTTGGTGCTTATATTTCACAACTTCTGAGATATCTCAGGGCATGCACATCATATGCCGATTTTAAAGACCGACATACCATTCTGGTACAGAAGTTGTTTTATCAGGGTTATAACATCCAAGGACTCCTAAAGGCTTTCAAAAGTGTTATGGTCGACACTGAGGCAGTCTCACGATATGACGCATCATTGACAAAAATGATGTCTGATGCAATACCCTATTTTGACCTTGTACGTACATTTTCATCTTTTTGGTGAAAATGGTGTACACTTTTACCTTATGTAGACTTTACATAGGTGCGGTGGGTTGTGCTCATGACGGGTGCCACCGGTGGGGCAGGATATGCTCACCTTTCGCGAACACCTGATATCATCACCATTTTAATGGTGATTCATGAGTGCATGCCATCACAGTCCTATGTATTCCATTGGTATCTGTGTGGGTGTGTGTTGTGGACTGGGAGGTGCAGGAAGGTTGAAATCTCCTTTAACGGTGCTGGAAAGATGAAATGCACACTGCCGGTCCCCGGGCTGTTAGCAACTCGCCCTATAGTGGATCATGGAAACTATCACGACATTGGACTCTGCCTTGTGGCACCACACCACCATTTGTCGTGTCGTTACTAGTTGTAGCCTTGTGGCACCACACCACCATTAGTCGTGTCGTTACTAGTTGTAGCCTTGTGGCACCACACCACCATTTGTCGTGTCCTTACTAGCTGTAGCAGCTTGATATAGTCCAGTTTAGGAAATAGGTCCTCATTAGAAAAATAATAATAAATATAAATATTTAGTTTTCTTTGATGATTACAGGTATATTGACCTTTGTAGTAATTAAATGACCCAGTATTTGTACATTATTTGGTATTGTCATTACTAAGGAAAAGCATTTGTAAGTGCGTTGTGCAGTCAGATGGAAATGGGTGCATAATAGCAAAATGAGACGGGGCCCGACATTTGGATGGATAATGAAATATTTTTGTGGTCAACCCGTATTGATTTTTTACATGCCAGTCAACAAGTGACTGTAGGTTCAAAAATTGGTAGTCACTTAATCCTGGCGATATCATGCTATTTTTTACACAATTTAATCCGAGGCAATATTAGCATGTAGATCCATTGGAAAATAAATGGTGGTATGCAACCTTGTGCAGAGATGCGATTTTGACTGCGCCATAGTTTTGTCGTTTAGATTTACTGAGTATTATGGTCAGAAACAGATTTGTAAAGATAGGGTATTTTTCTGAAACTATAATAATCTGTACGTCATTATAGAGCCAATTTTAATCAGACAAACCTACAACAACCCTGCGACAGCAAACGTGGCCCAGTGCTGTGGACTTTAGGAGAAGCTGTGGGGACCGGCGACGTCGCTAAGGCAGACAGCGGACTTTGTCCACAACACCGGATTACCTATCTAGCATGGCCGGGATCGCTGAAAAAGAAGAAGAATCATACAAAGTAAACTGAGCTTGTCAATATTTACCAAGAATTCATTCTGAATTATTTCCAGGTAATTAAGGTATGGCAACATCACTTAATCCAAGATGGCCATCAATGTATTACATAGAACAAGGAAATCATAATTAATTTTACATCAACTAGGAACATATTTTTTATGTTATTGAATTAATTTAATTGGTACAATAATTAATTTATAATGACTTCTTACAAATAAGACATATTGCATCATCATATAAATTCACGATGGCCATGAAAATGGCCGCCAAGAGTAAGACTTACATTATATATATATTTTTACAAAGAATAATTTATACTTCAAAAACACGGTTTTCAATATTGCAAGTATCTCATTTTTTGCATTCTCTTTCATGCCTAAACGTCCCTGGGACTCTGCACACTGCAGATATATGCATCTTCTCTGTTCACCATTATTATCACCACCATCATTCACCCGAATCATGGACACTCTTTGTCATCATCATTCACCGATCACCTTCGTCGTCATCACCAGGACCCAAAACACAAATACACTGAAATACAATATACTCTAATCAAAACCATGTAATATTTATATTATCATATCAGATATTAGATAATTTTCTCTTAATATAATGTCTGCACTTCACAAGTGTCTTACATATTTACATAGATCAGATTCACTTAAGACTTGTTGTGCAATGACGTTACATACAACTATTAACACATATTCACAATAGTATACCACAGTTATACAACAAACAAACAAAATCTACTTACGGTTGTCATCAACCCAGAGTTATACAGAATAAAATATTTCACAATATCTTAACACATAGTTTCTCTCTCAAGAATGTTATGTGACTGCACACAACTCTTTACATCTCCCAACTATATGCAAGCCTTCACTCACAAACAAAGGTGTTCACCAATGTAAGCCCAAGCCCATGTTCTTTACAAACACCTCTGCCAGTGATTACAGTATAACCATATAGTTTGCCTTAGCAAGCTATGATACACAGATCAACAATATATTCTCAATTACGCAAGTATTTACAATACATGTTCTAAAATATATGGTTCTTATATTGGTACCCTTGACTTGTGACAACAAGATTCTATAATGGTTACAAAAACAAAGAATTGACCACTTTATATGTTTATCATCACCTGAAACAATCATTTTGAAATCAACAGTTACGTTTCAAAGGTACACCAATTATTTTCTAAAAAACCCAAAACACCCTCTACATATAACGTTGTTTGACATGGATAAAGTAGGTCACAATATCAGTCTTACTGTGATAAATTTTATAATGCACGCAAATCACAAGTGACTAATGTTTATACGACGGGTCGCTGAAAGGTTCTGAGTTTAACTATGAACGATGTATCGAATACCCATGACAGGTTGCATGTGTTATATGTCTATGATTATATTCTGCATTTGAACCTAATACATTACTTGTTAGCATGTGTATGCAGGCAGTAACTAGGTATTCAACGCTGTTGGAAATGGACAACTTCATAGCATGATGCTCATTTATATACCATTGTTCGGAGGTGGAAAGCGAAGTCCAAGAGGACAAAAGAGCCTCAAAGACGAGTAGGACTTTTTACACCAGTGGGATCCAGGCACTCCAACATCATTGGTAACAGTCTGAACGACGAAAACCAATTCCGTCAACGCAGCCCATCATAGTTAGGCTGAGAATTAGTTTGTATTATATTAGTTATTAGAATTAGTTTGCATTATATCTCCCCATAACATTGCAATTAATACACTATCAGTATGTATCGTTTATACCTGCAAATGATCGACCACCACCAAATGAACTTAGTAGCTACATATTTACAGGATTCAGATAAAAACAAAAGGATAGCTCCAACAAAACTACTGCATTTTTGAAGATGCACCACCCAATAATCAATAATCCAGTGATGCAAACAGTAGATTGTTTTTTATATAGCATACTTGTATTCAGCCACTCATTCACTCCCGTCATAACATTGTGTAAGGTGGCTTTTTAGTGCATGGATTGTTCTAGAATTTGTACCGTGACAGGTATAGAACATTAGATGGTGACTGAGCTGTTAAAAACCAACATTTCGCAATATATATTTAAACTACACCGAATTAGTAATTTCAGAGGTGTTTCTTCTGATTTCAGTTCAAATAATAGAGCTACATGCAAGAGCTGCAATAGGCAATGGGGAAGTGGTAAAGAACATGATAAGGTTGCATCTCATTTCATGACCCATGCCCTTTCAGGCTGTGATATTGCCCTTTATAATATAAAAGGCTGCAAAGCAGCCGTTATTAAAATTCTGCCTGAAGTAGTTAAATCTATTAAACTTGAAGACTTAGATGCTGATATAGATACATCACCAGTAATACTACATTAGGATGTCACAGACGTTTATTGGTAGAAAAAAACGAAGCTTTATAACACTACCACGAATGAGTAATGTAATGCAACATTACTTTCTAAATAGTTTTAAATTAGATTGGTGCACCTTTAAGACATATAATAGCGGCCGGCGTAAGAATTATTACTTTAAATGTACCTATAGACAGTCACTGTGATAATAGAATTCCTTGCACCCTAAAATCCCTGTATTTGGAGTAAAACGTATTGTCTGGGGTAAAATAGAATGAAAGATATGGCCACTTCTTACACATGACGACCATTTTCTTGGTGACCTTGGATTTAAATGATGATGCATGAAGTTGTTATAAATGAATTCGTTAATAAATAAAACA
The DNA here is from genome assembly GCA_016106625.1 of Dracogyra subfuscus. Taxonomy (NCBI): domain Eukaryota; kingdom Metazoa; phylum Mollusca; class Gastropoda; order Neomphalida; family Peltospiridae; genus Dracogyra; species Dracogyra subfuscus. Next base: position 12,955 of record JAECMU010152723.1, on the reverse strand, counting down.
ACATTATTACATATTAATATTGCTATAGTTGATGTAAAATGCAATAAATGACAATGTTTGTGTTCTAGCAGATATAGTGGTGGCGATATTGGATGTAAATGACGTTGCAATGGCTTTATTAGCTAAAAAAAAAAGAAGACCCCTAAAACACTGTCACGAACATCAATAGTTGTGTCATTGTTGATAAATTATATGATGATATTTCCAGTTCTGTTTTGACAGCCATTTTGGACGCCATCTTGAACATTTCAAAATGATGAAGGTGCAAATACCCAGTGGGCAAAACCCTTTTTTTCTCTCGAAAAATGGACGCGGTGTGCTGTATAAGGTTTGCCACAAAACAATATATCTACATATATCTAGGATCACAGTCTAGGTGGACAACCTTGCCAACAAGCTACTAAAAATGTGTTATTCGCTGTTAAATATCATGCCCTTCTCTCAAATTCAATCAGTGTTTTTGACTTGTCGAGTAGTCAGTCTCTGATTTGGTCTCTTTTTGAAAAATGTGGCAAACCTTTTACAACACGCCGGGTCTATTTTTTCATTTTAGCCCCTGGGAAAAAAGTTTCACTTCTCGAATCGTTAATCAGCACTTCCTAAATATGCAAAACACTACAAATACCATTGTAGATACGGATATACAAGGTTATTAAATACTAACCATCTGAATGATAAGTGCGACCGGCCTCGGTGGCGTAGTAGCTAAGCCATCGGATTATAGGCTGGTAGGTACAGGGTTCGCAGCCCGGTACCGGCTCCAACCCAGAACAAGTTCTTAAGGGCACAATGGGTAGGTGTAATCTGAACGACAAAACCGTATCCGTGGTCAGGATGCATATCTCTGCAGTGTGCAGAGTCCAAGGCCACTACACCCTCTTCTCTCTCACTAACCACCAACTAACTAACAACTAACCCACTGTCCTGGACAGACAGTCCAGATAGCTGAGGTGTGTGCCCAGGACAGCGTGCTTGAACCTTAATTGGATATAAGTTGAAATGAAATGAAATGAAATGATAAATGCTAAACGTTTGATAACTAGCTAAAGCTACTCTATTGAAAAGTATATCATGCATTTCTGTTTTGTCATTGGGTATGCTAAAATAAAAAGTTTGTTTTATTTAACGACGCCACTAGAGCACATTGGTTTACACCTACCGATTGAGACTTGCGAAAGACACTCAGGGTTTGGAGTCAGTATCTGGATTAAAAATACCATGCCTCGACTGAGATCCGAACCCAGTCCCTACCAGCATGTAGACCGATGGCTTAACCACGACGCCACCGAGGCGCCATCGGGTACACTAAAACAATTAGAACAGTTTTGTTTGGTGCCCTCAAATGGTACCAATTGTTTTATCTGGCCCATGGAGGAATAACTGAATGAGCTGAGCGAATGGTATTGACTAGCTGTGAAGCTGATATTTTGTACACTGAGCCGGCAAAAGAGTAGCGAGTCGACGACAGACACTATCTTTTTGGCTTCATATAACAGCCTATCTTACAGTAATTTCACATTTTTTACTGTACTATTATGTATAAACTTGGTTAGATACCTTATTCATCATTAAACAAATAAAAAAATAAAAACATTTTCAATAGCAATTTTGTATTAAAAGTATTCCTGTATTCCTGCACTCAATTCATTTTATTGCAGGGCGATGCAAAGTGACGTCATTCTATTACCGATGTCGTTGAAACTTAAAAGCTACTACGCCAGTTTGCTCGTTCCAATATTAAACTAGTTAGATATTGAGTAATTGGTATGACATGGTGTGTAATATCATAAAATAACCATGACGTTACATGTATCTACCATTCACTGTGCACTGTATATTTTGATTCAATAACGAACTGTCACGTTGTTAAATATAGCTCTCAAGGATATACCCGACGCCATATAACCGTAATTAAAATGTGTTGAGTGTGTCCTTAAATAAAACATTTCTTTCCTTCCTCTAGGATAGATGTATGTCCGTGAAGAAGGCAGATCCTTCTTTATATAATTTGTTTTATGTGTTCATAGTTAAAATACTAACATAAAGTGCCTTTTCCTTGATATAACCCAACATAGCTAATCATATAAAAAAGGAAGATTTTAACATTATTTCCAATATTTCCAAATACATATAATATATATTCATTTAAGAACTGGACGTTATATTTTTGACGTTCATGCGATGATAAACACGGTTTTGCGCACTTGTATGAATGGCGTAAATGCGTTAGCGCGAAGCGGTTCATACACAAGCTCAATTATCATAACGTTCAATTCTTATAATTCCAAATGCATTAATATTGGCATTACACAAATCTATATAAAAAAAACAACGATCGAACTCTATTCCACAGTGATTTACAACTGCATCAATACACAAATAAGGCAATTCCCTTAGAACGTTACATTCGGAATTTGTGTTTTGTTTTTTTCGTCAAATCTCCGATTCATTTACATAAGGTTTATACATTTTAATTTCCCGAATCAAATGTGGATAAAAAGTTATAAAATTTATTCTAATTGAACATTAATTGATAATGCAAACATTTTTCTTCTTTCAAAAATATCAAATGATAATTAATTAAGAATTGAACGATATCTATATACTTAAATGGAAGATTTGTTTTAAAGTGGTTAGAGTAAGAATTTTGAACTAACATAAGGGAGAGCGTCAAATTATTTAGAAAATTTATTAATTTCTATATTAAAATTGCAGTTGTCAAAAGCTGAATTGTTACTGTGTGTGTGCATTTCAAAGGAAGTTTGTGATTGTATGATATTATTCTCGGAAAGGACAGGTCCGTAATTGTGCATGAAGGCGTATGTATTTTCACGGGTGTAGGGACGAGATGGGTTGCATCCCGTCAAGAAAACCCCTAGATTGACAGTTAGTAGACGTTGAAGGTGTAGTGCTGTGCTGAAATACAGATCAGATCTTGAGAAGCTAGATCCGTCTGAACGAGAGAGAGAGTATCAGACTAGTATAGTCCAGTCGTCATGGGTTGGTATAGTGGTGCGGACGGGCCCGTCTACGGAGGATACGAGATAGTATCACAATAAAACAAAGTAAAGTCTAGAAAAGAGTAGTAGGGGCCGACCCTGCTTTCTATTTATTCTTAGAGTGGGGCAGTCAATCTTCCAGTGCTGCTAGGACAGGCTCGGACATGTAGAGATTAAACGCGAACAACCATGGCGTTCTGCAGAACGGCTGTCATACGAATCACAAAAACAACAGGTCAACATAGTAAGACGGAGAAATGACGTGGAAGCAAGGAATCTCGCTAAAAATTAATCCAACCTGGTGGTGCAGACTGTCGAAACGAGAAGTGTTCCAGCATTCAGTCAGTTCCAATGGCCGCATACATCCCAGTAGAAAACTTCACTTTGCTGACAAAAACAACAAGTGAAGGATCCCCAAGTCGAGCCGCGAAAGCACGTGCAGTGTGCACAAGCAAAAACAAACACGTGTTACCGCGTCGAGCTCCATACTGGGAATCAATATAACAGAGCTGCGCTTATGTCTCTGTTGATTTCTTGAGCATTCTCTGCTATAACCTCTAATAGAAGCTTTGGTGGGGGTTTTGTGGCATGTTATATACATTATGTGTCTCGGTTCAAAACCGGAGTCCTTTAAAACCTAAATTGTCACTGTCACTCACAATGCAGGCGATATTGGGATAAAAATAGAAACAATGGAATCCTCGGGGATTCCGTAGTTGACGTAATTGATAAAAGTAGTTCCGGTAACAACATTCTGTTTTTATTTGTTGACTGTAAAAGTGAAGTTTTCACCTTCATGGAAGAATGAAATTTTTTTTAGATCACGTGATCGCATTTTAAACAATCCAGACGCCAACAAAACAGTAATTATAAAATGGGATTATATAAATCTACATAACTAATTTACATTAAAGTTATGCTGAGTACCACTTTGTTTAAGATATTTTCAAATGTATGACACATTCGCAGAAGCGTACACTGATACACTTATTATAAAGCTACACAAATATTTCACACTGAACGTTTATTTACTAACGCAGTTTACGATCCTTTTAACATATGGTCGTCGTATAATGCACAGATATAGGACTTTTATGTCATGCTGATATTTCTCCATTTCAGACGTCACAAGGATGCCAACTGAATTGACCAACAAATATCGTTATGAACAACTGAACGCAGACGGGAATTTGCCTCCGTCAGGTAACAAAGGTTAATTTTCATACAACTCTTTACTTGATATATGTTATTCTAATAGCTAATCATTCCACCACCATACATGTCCATTCTCGTTACATTAATTACCTAACGTCATCCCATCGTACAGCCCACTGAAGTCACTTTATGTAGGTAATTTGTCTTATTGAACACTATTTGTAGAAGAAAACAAAATTCACAATAAACCATGATATTTTAGTGTTATTATTTGTAGGTATGTTTAAAATTTAATCTTAATGATTGTCTTATCTTTCTTCTACTTTCTTCTGGGTATGAACAAAAATAAATCATCCACAAACTTATGTGCCAACTGTTTCGCCGATTCACACAGTTTGCGGATACATTTGGTTTTCGTTATACATATAATAAGTAACAGACTTTAAGCATTCAAAGAGTTTCTTGTCAATCTAATCTTTGTAATATACCAGTTGGATTTTGAAGCTCAAGCATTTCAAAATATATTAAAACGGACATGAGTATCTGATAATCTGATGAAGTAACACTAACCCTGTGATTGTAATTAAATAGCTTAAAAGACACTGATATCTGGTAAGATATTAACAACAGCATCAAACGTAAGAAAGTCCATGTACTATGTTGATTGTGATAAAAGAGGTACTAATTATCTTTTGGAATCATTCTATATATGACATACAATTACGGCCTGTCAGTATATATTAAAAACTGTCAGTATTAAAATGATATAAATATTTAAAGAAACACAAATATCGTCATGTCTCAAAAGTTTAATTTTTATCGTTATGCTTTATAGTTTTATTTATTTTGTTTACTCCTTCAGTATGAGAGAGATTTAAAAAATAATGCATAACAAAATGGTAGATTTGTGTTGTCAATATTCATATTTGCTGATGTAATTGTAAAAATAAATTTATTTGATTGAATCTTTAAGGGTTTTTTTTTAATTTATTTAATCCAACAAACTGAATGTTTACATATGGTATTCATAGACGTGTCATTAGATAATGAAACTTATTTGTGTTTTGCTACATGCTGATGATCTTGTTCTATTGGCCGAAACTGAGCTGACTTGCAAGTTATGCTGAATTGTCTTAATCTATGGTGTAAGAAAAACGGTGATTAATGTTAGCAAATCTAATTTTATTCATTTCAAGAAACCGTCTATGAACAGAATTTAAATTTTTCAAATGTGAAGATTGTGTGTTAAATGTAGTTGGCAGATATAAATATCTTGGATTAGTTTTAGATGCACACCTAGATTTCAGCATCACAGCAGCAGTCGCACTTTGAGCTAGTAGGGCCACATGTCTTGCATAGCCAAATGTAATGAAATAGCTGGTATGCCATACACGGCCTGTAGTAATGAATACTTATGGAACTGCAATATGGGGAACTAGGGAGTATAGCGTAGTTAGTAAAGTTCATAATCGTGCTTGCAGATATCTTATGGGTGCAGGAAAGTATACACTTCCCGTGGCTATAAATGGTGATATGTGTTTAGAATGTTACTATCTATTAATAACAGACACAGGCTGTATATTTTATACTACAAACTTTATGCAACTTTAACGGGTCAGCGGCCACGATGCAAGAGAGCTGGTGGAAGTTACGTCAAGACACCCCTGTCTTTATAATTACCGTAATGTCTCTAATATTATGTAGTAGGCTGACACTACATCCCCATTTCTCAGTCTGATAATATCAGATCTTTCCATGCTACATTTAGTGTGTATAATTATTCAATACATCCATGGCCGCATTACAATACAATTATATTTGTTTTATTAGTAAACACTGTCATTGAGTTTTGTTAGGTCGACACAAATCCTAACATTTCCATTTGGTTTAGGAACTACAGCCATTCCTGCACACCAGTCTGTCGGTTCATCTACCCATGAAATAACACCAGTGTTTTTCATTTTTAAAAGTTCAGCTTTTACTTTTTCACGTCTTGGTGAATGTAATGCAAAGGGAACTGCATTTTCCTTCATTTTAATAATATACTCCCCCTGGAGTTTACCTAAACCTGTGAACAGTTTGGGACATTTGTTTCTCCAATAGCTGTCAGTGTCTGTTTCAATGTTGTCTACTCTCTGGACTAAGTTCAGATCTATGATTGCAGGTCTACCAAGTAAACATGAAGTGAGACCTTTTGCAATATATATTTCTTGAACTGTAATAGAATGTTCTTTTGGAAGTTTTAGTCTGCAAACAAATTTTCCCATCACTTTAATCTCAGCATTAGCTGGACCAAACAATATGCGTTTTGGTTTTTAAAGCTTTGGTGAATTTGTTTCCTGATATACCGCATCAGAAATCACTGTAACATCTGCCCCTGTGTCTATTTTGAATTTGATAACTTTAGATGTTTCCCCTAATTCTAAATGTACTGTCCATGGTTCTGAATTTTCTGAATGAACTGTACCAAGATATGCATATGTATTTTCTGCTTCATGATCACTAATGAATAATTCTGGCAGGTTTATTTCGACAAACTGTATCCAAGTGTCCTTTTTTCTTGCATTTTTACAAACAGAATGAATAGCTGGACAAGATTCTCTTGGATGTGCATTCCTACCACATCTGCTCCATGCAGGTTTTGGGTGCAGGTTTTTTTACATGAGGTTTACAGTAATGTTTACTAGTATCTTTGTTCTGAGGTGGTGGTGAAATTTTCTTCTTTTGAATGAAATTACTGTGAGCTACATTTTCTACTTTTAATGTTGGCATTTCACCTGTTAGTAATGATTGTTGTTTCTTGATAGCTTCGAACTGATGAACATAGTTTATTGCTAATTCAAGGGTTAAATTTGAGTCATGTTGTAATTTTTCTGAGAGTTTTTCATCAAGGATTCCCACAACAATTCTGTCTCTAATCATTTGATCGTGCAATGCTCCGTATTCACAGTGTTCACAAAGTGAGTACGACGACGTAATAAAGGAATCAGCAAGCTCGTTCAGTTCTTGTTTTCTTTTATTAAATTGTGCACGTTAAAAAATTACGTTCTTTCGAACCATAAAATAATTGTCAAACTGCCTTTTAACAAGTTCATATTTGCCTCTGTCATCCTCCGAAAGTGTAAAAGTAGTAAGAATGTCATCGGGGATGTCCCCCATACTGTATATTAATGTGGACACCAGAAGATCGTCTGGTTTTTGGTCTAAAGCGGACGCTATGCGGAATCGTTCGAATCGGCGAATCCATTTGGGCCATTCTTCTGGTTTGGAGAATGTAAACAATTCTGGAGGCTTAACTTGAAAAGATGCCATTATTTAGTTTTATCGTGTATGGGCATTAAAATATTACATCAATATTCAATTCAAATTATCCGGGCATTTTCAAAATGGCACCAACTGTATGTTTTACCACGTGCATTTTTGCAGTTTCTCTTAATTATTTTGACTTGATCTTGTACATACCTTATTTCGAAACAAACCAGAAGGTATCGTTAAAGACAACACATTTAGTTTTCAATATATAAAGAAAAAAGAAACTGTTCTGGGACATAAAAGTGACACTTTCTGTAGAATGACCAAAGTGCACTTTCCTGTGAAACTGTGGACATGTTAGTGGCTAAGTGCTCCTTAAAAATAACGTGATTCTGGACTACACAATGGACACACCTATGATTAATCAGTTTTTACTTTACAAAAATAAATAAATACTGAGCTTTCCTTCTGCAAAATCTTTTTACTTTTGTAATGAACGTGAATGAATGAATCTTTAGCAAGAACATGAATACAATTTTCTATTCCTCACCTCATATTCGTAATATGTATTGTATTCGCCACCGTGTGTATTCGTTGCACCCATACACATAATACATAAATATGTACTTGTTGTTTACATCCAGTGCATCCCATAGATGCTCTATTGGCCAAGGTAATGTCTGGACGTTGTGGCGCTGCAGAAAGTCCTGACTAACACGTTCATGTGTGGAATGACGTGATGCTGGAGAATCTCGTCTCGATATCTGATGCCCGTTAGTGCACCTGCCACATACACAATAGTCGTCCTACCACCATGATGGATTCCTGCTCACACCATGACAATGCCACCACCAAATCGGTCGACTTGTTGCACGCAGTCATAACGTTCCACTCGATGTTTTTTTGTTTTTTACACGTTAGCCTCCATCAGAACGTGACAGGAGAAAACGACACTCATCTCGGAACAAATCACCACTGCAGACGCTCCGCTAAATGAAAACGTTATGTCGCACTGGTCTTCTAGATAAAATTCATGCCTCCCTCAGCCAATTACAAACTGTTTGGTCAGAGGAGGGGGGAGGAGGGGGAGGAG
>JAECMU010152704.1:0-12355 GCA_016106625.1 Dracogyra subfuscus | reverse complement strand
ACCTAGGGAAACACCCTACTACAGCAAGGCAGTCATAACAAAGAGCTTATTCGGACTACTAAAGATCAAATTCTAGCTCTCACTCCTGTTTCAATTTAGAACGACCATCAAAATTGCGCCAATATTCCTACATTTAAATTGCGCACTTAACCTTAATTTCGGACACACCCATTGGGGTATCAAAATTCCATAGCACCCACAAAACCCCCACCTGTCACCAAGTTGATTGGGCTACTGGTTCTCCCTTGAACCTGATAGCGCAGGTGATCCCCTCTTACCCTCCCCCACACCTTTCCTGTCACAGACGGAGGGATCCGGCCAAGGCCGGTCCTTGCGACTGCGACAGGCGTACGCTACAACAGCTTGCTCTGAACGTGTACGTTAAAAATCTTAGGTTTAGGTTTAGGTTTTGTAATCAGTTTGCCATCGAACACGACAGTGAGTAGTTCTTTAAAAAATCGACGTTGTACAACCCATAGGTATTGTAATTTTGCATTATTTTTCTTTGAGCAGTTAATGTTCTTTACTTTTAGGCGAATTTAAAATGTACCTGTAGTACAGAGACGGCCATTTTTATTACATATGAATAAGAATAATTTCAGATTTTCATCACAAATCAGTTGTAGTGGCTGAGTAATTTTGCAAAAAAAAACATTTTTTTTTTTTTTTAATTTTAGTTTCATTTGATAGAATAAACGTCTCAGGACTATTTGGTGTGGGACTATTGTTTTATATGAGCTGAGTAATTTTGCCACAAAATAATTTCTCAAAATAGACTGGATTTGATCAGAAATATAAAAAATGTTTACCTTTATTTAGATATTGTAGAGATATTTTAGCTTGTTTTGCGTTTCAGCAATATACCTAGTCGGGTGTATTTAAGTTTTAATTGATGCTTGTTTTTTTGTTTTTTTGTTGTTTTTTAAATCATTAGCATACATTTTGTATAAGTATATATATGCAAACAGTGCATAGACGTAAGTACTGTATTACAACAGGTTAATTTGTTGAGAATGTTTTTCAAATTGATATGTATTTGTTGTACGGTCCTTTTTTTATTTTATTTTTTACTGTCTATGATGAAGTGTTGAGAATCTGTTAAAGTTTCATCATTGATCATCTGTTGTAATTTATGATAGTCAGTATTTTGTGATAATAACATTTGCAACAATCGATTATGAATTTGTTTAATTGATCATTGGTATAGCTTATCAGATTAATTTTTGATTATAATCTATCATTAAATTGTCTCTACATTTGTTTACTGAACATTTTATCTTGAGCAGTTATACCTCAAACAAAAATGTCATATTGGACAAAACGAAGGAAAATCCGAGCAAAAGTAAATGAGCATATGCAGGCAATATATACCACTGTAACCAGTATTTCTGATTAAACGTTGACATCTGTTGAGGTTGATATTTGTCACTATGAAAATGCATCATGCAACATTTTACAAGATGATACAAACTCTGAACATGAAAGCATAATACATGCAGATAACATACCTATACCTGTAAATGTAGAACATTCTGATTTAGAAGTTCTTTCACCTGATTTAGAAGAAAATTCACTCAATTCTGAGAATAGTGGTAGTGACGATGACAGCATTGATTCTGATAATTGTAATGACAGAACTGATGAAATTTTAAAATCTCAGCTTGCAGAATGGTCTTCAAAGTATAAAGTTACACACAATGCAGTTCCTTCCCTTTTAAACATTTTACGGGTGTTTCATTCAACACTTCCTAAAGATCCAAGAACACTACTTGAGACAATTAGAAACTACCAGATTCGTGATGTTGGTGAAGGTTCTTACCATCACTTTGGAATTGCGTCTTCTTTAAAAGATGCACTCTGCCCAGTAGACACAGATTTTGCTGATGCAGATACAGTTTCAATTCAGATAAACATTGATGGTCTTCCGTTATTCAAAAATTCTAGTACCCAGTTTTGGCCTATATTGGGTAGGGTAATTCTTCCAACTGTTACATATCCTTTTATTATTGGCCTCTTTTGTGGTAAGAGTAAGCCATCTGATGTTTCGGAATATTTGCATGACTTTGTGACAGAGATGTCATTGTTACAGCAGAATGGACTTGATATTGAAGGTTTCACAAGTATTTTAACTGTAACAATATCTTGCTTTATATGTGATGCACCAGCAAAAGCTTATGTCAAACAAGTCAAAGGGCATAATGCTTATTATGGATGTGACAAATGCTGTCAAAGAGGTTTGTGGGTTGGAAAAGTCACATTTCCTGAAGTTGATTGTCCTCTCAGAACAGATGTTCAGTTTGACGAGATGAGTGACGAGGATCACCACAATGGCATGTCCCCACTGAATAGCACTGTAGTTGGTATGGTAAGCCAATTTTCAATGGACCCAATGCACCTTATTTGTCTTGGTGTGATGAAAAGAATAATCTGGCTTTGGATGAAAGGTCCAATTGCTAATGCATGTAGACTTGGACAAAATGCGATTAAGCAAATGTCTCAGAATTTACTTGCATGTCAGCAGTACATTCCAAAGGAATTTTCACGTAAGTGTTGAACATTTAATGAAGTGGAAAGATGGAAAACAACAGAGTTCAGGCAATTTTTATTGTACAGCGGATCTGTTGTGACCAATCATATATTGTCTGAAGAACGGTACAAGCATTTTTACTACTGTTTGTGGGGATATATTGTCTGTCAAGCCCATTTTATTGCATTATACATTGTGAATATGCCAATGAACTTTTGTGCATGTTTGTTCAACAGTATGGAACATTATATGGGAAAGATATGCTCACTTACAATGTACATGGCCTTACACATCTGGCAAGAGATGTGATGCATTTGGGTCCTTTGGATTCCTTTTCTGCGTTTCCATTTGAAAACTTTTTAGGCAGAATTAAGAGTATGATCCGCAAGCCTAACTTTCCACTGGAACAAATTATCAGAAGGATGTCTGAAAGAAAAGCAACAAAATCAAATTCTGGTCTTGATACTCTGTTGCATTCTCTTAAGAAAAGACACAATGATGGTCCTTTGCCACTTGAATATTCTGATTATTCACAGTACAAGCAACTTGTTTACCATTGTTATCTATCTGTGGATGATGGAGACAACTGTGTTAAAGTTGGTACAAAATATGGCCTTGTTAGGAATATTTTGTCATTAGATTCGACCGGTATGTTTGATGCAGAGAGACCCTTGGTACTTGCTTGTCGATAGGGGACATGTATTGCTCTACAGTACTCTCATAATGCTTGTTTTTCATTACATTTTGTTTTTAAAATCTTGATTAGCGAAATTTCGATTCAAATGAAAATTGATTAGCAATTACTGTTTAATATTTTAAAATTGTGTAGTGATCTCTGAAACTTGCGTAGTGAATTTCGACGTGATACTGAACAAAATGTTCCCTGTACCGTTACATTAATTAGCTGTAAAAAGAACCAAACATTGGAGTAGCATGAAAGTTATCCACCAGGTGGCTTTGTTAGATCAAGTCTAGACCAACATATCAAGACAAGTACATGGATACTAGCTGGGTATCTTTATAGGCAAGTTATTTTTAATTTTTAAAATACTTTTTTCAATGACACATATTATCACATATTAGTTTAATATAGTATAGATGTACGAAGCATGAGAAATCCACCATTTATATTTTTCATTTAGTAAATCTAGTTTTAAAAGCTGTTTGCATCAATGAAGTACATTGCAGATGGCAGAAATACCATGTCATGTGTCTTTACCCTTATCTATGTTAAATAATGGCAAAGACCGATTTGACACGCTTTTTGTTTTCTCACAATTTTCACAATCATATAGTCTAGCATTATCTTACATGTGGCTGTAATAGTAAGCTGTACAATTATAGTATCTATATGCATTTATAAAAGTATTTACCATTATTAATTTTCTTTGCTATTAATAAATTAACGGTAAAGACAGTTGTATATCACATCCTGGCTTACAAAAATGACATTAATTATATACATATAAAAGACTAATATTATACAATTAATGGTAAGAGATTGCCTTGCAGTGAAATCTTATTTATTCACATGTAGTTTTGTGTTATCTCAGGTGTATACTCTGTACACCTCTAGCTTTGCTCATGAAATAATGTACCACTGATCATGTCTGCTTTTAGATTTTATTATTAAAATGTATTTAAAAGTTCTTTACTGTTATTTGCTCCTTTTAGTGATAGTTAAGTGTATACTAGATAACATTGTCTCATAACATTGTTTACATTCTAAATACATCTACATTGGTATATAGCTCATATGTCCAATTATTTATTTATTCGGTATTGATTATAAGTTGATTAACCATCTCTAGTTAATGCAGGGATCATTTTATTATTGCAATTCGCTACACAAATTTCAACGATCACTACATGATTTTAAAACATTAAACCGTAATCGCTCATCAAATTTTGAAAACAAAATGTTCCCTGTGATGTATTTGTACTGTCAGGTTTTTAAAATGTTTTTTTTTCTTCATCAAATGTGTGATTTTATTGTCACATAATTATCTGCAGAAAAAGATGTATTTGGTGGTTGAGTTCACCGATGACCAGGAGATTGCAGTTATACCTGCAACCTGGAAGACTGGAATAAGATGTGCCTTTTGGCCAAGCTATAAATCAACGAACAGGATAACAACGGGTGTGAAAACCAAGGAGATTCCTGCGGATAATTGGAAATCATTTCCAATTAAAATCATGTACAAGTCTGGTAAGTAATGTTATATGTTGTCGAACCCGAAACCTTTATTGGCAAATCAATAAAAAAATTTAATAATAATAAAAGAAATAAAAAAAGGAAGTAAAAATAAGAGGACAACATCACCAAACAAAGAGTATTTCCTTCTTGCACATTGTTCACTAACTATTATACGATACATTTTGCACATGTAATTCCCTTCCGAAAAACATTGAGAAATTATGGAAAAGCTTTTGTAATAGAGTTCCTTCCCCTGATTAGCTACCACAGAACAGCTTGGTCGGTCAGGGAAGTAACCGAATGTACGAACATAGCCTTGGTACAGGTTATTTCGATTAAATATAATCGTATCAATTCAACTTAATTCTCATCTTCACTTAAATCAACAGGTCTTATTATTAATGCATCTCAAATGTTTGCATAAAGTATTTAAATTAAGAACAAAATTAATACAAATGTCCCATTAATTTAAGGAAATACACAAACAGTGCATACCAATACTACTACTACTACTACTACTACTACTACTACTACTACTACTACTACTACTACTACTACTACTACTACTACTACTACAATGACAATAACAATAATGATGATATTAAGTGTTTAAAATTTATTTGTACATTCGTTGATGAAGAACCGCCAGAACCAAAACAACAATGAACAACTGTTTAATGTTTCAAAATTGTGTAGTGATTTCTGAAACTTGCATAGCAAATGATGATGCGTTACGAAACAAAATTGAGACTTGCATAGCAAATGACGATGTGTTACAGAACAGAATGTTTTCTGCCTTTTGATACATTCCAAGTACTATATTTAGTTATTATCGAAGTAAAAAAAAAAAAAAAAAAAAAAAAATGCTCTGTAGCTTTATCGGAATAAATGAAATAAAATAGCTTGATATTTTTCTTCAGATTCTTATGATAAAGTCAGGCACGGGCCGAACTGGAGTCTGATCTGCAGACTGCAGATTCGGAAGATGATGAGGAGGACCACAGTATTAGACTGTCCAAAAGAAAAAGACAACGGTAAATGTCCTACCTCACAACTCTAGTTTTCTGCCAGAAAATAATTTGAGGGTGCGAAATAAAAGCATAACAGACCATAAGTGCCCCAATTAGGTGGTTATGGATTAGAAATGTTTTGAAATTGGACTTTGCCTAATATTAAGTTGTAATTCTCTTAAATATATCTATTATTTCCAAGTTTTTAGGACAACTTAATTTTACTTGGTGGTTGAGGCTCAACTCGGACATGCATTTATAGCCGAGTATACCGAAAATGCCACTCGATATCATTGTTGTATCAATACTGAATACCGTAAGGGGTAAATCACTGCAAAAACACTGATGCTAAACCTGAAATTTCAATACAGCTCAAATTTGTACATTTAAAATATGTCTATATACCGCAAAATAACCTTTCAATCATGTTTATTTGTTGCAAAAGTCACTTTTAAGTAAAAATAGGTAGGCTCAAAAATGGCATTGGTAAGCAAATTTGTTAGCAGCATTTGTTTTTGTTTTAAATTGCTGTAGGCAACACAATTCTTCAATTTGAGCTGTTTTATAAGCTGAGGTGACTGTGAAACAAATAACTATAACTAAAATTAACATTCTGATTTGAACATGATTAATCTTCCAGGATTTTCATGGAAAAAATTAACCCTCATAGGCTGACAGTTAAAAGTATTGTTTGGCTTACATGATTTTCATGCTCATGCATTTTTGTTGTTGAAAGACCGGTACACTGTCCAGCAGTGACAGTGATGACTCTCCGCCAATACATATGGCAAGACCGGCACCAGTACCAGTAACAGCAACACCACCACCACCACCACAACCACCACAACCACCACAACCAATGAGGTCAGCACAAAATTGTTCTGCCAGAGTACCTTCGTCGCCCCCCAGTATGGGCAGGAACTCTGGGCAGAGTTTGCCCTTGCTGGGTATCCCAGTTAGTGTTTTGCTGACTGCACAACGTAAGTACTTGCTTTAAATTAGAAAATATTAACAGAGTAGCAAATTTAGATAGGATTTAATTATTGATTATTTAACAAACAAAATGTAATAAAGAAAATAAGTGTTGAATGTATAATTATTAATCCTGAACAAATCAAAAGAATTTGTACGGTAAAAATGTAAAGCGAGTAACCCTGGAATTGCACATATATATTTAGTCTTATTAGCCTGTAAGTGGCAGCAAAACTAACTTGGTGTTAGTGAGACGTATGTTGCCATAATTATACCCACACTGGTATTGTTCTATTAAAATAAAATGTAGGTAACTGACATTACATATTTTTCGGTTACTCGCGGTGCAATTTTTTTTTAATGTTTTGCATGTTTCATGTCACTGTTGTGAAAAATGTGTGGTTTCACTACCTGTAGTATGTATTTGTGTAGGAAAATATCAAGTCATTTGTTAGAAACAAATGAATGATAGAGATGAAAAAAAATGCTATTTCAGTTATTCATGTTACATGTGCTAGTTGGTATATTTGACCAAGAATTACAAACATAATGTTGTTCTATTATGTAACATATTCATATTACATGTGCTAGTTGGTATATTTGACCAAGAATTACAAACATAATGTTGTTCTATTATGTAACATGTATATACTAGATATGCTATTACATATAATATGCAAGCTGTATTTGATTGTATAAAGCATAATTTATGTGCAGTCAGACCTCGTAACAACGACCACATTCGTCCCTGGGTCACTTTGTCATTATATCGACATTGTTACATCAAAATTGGCCGTTATAAAAATGTTATTAAATAATACCACTAGAGTAGATTGATATATTAATCACCGCTAGTTGGTGTCAATAGTAGCAAAGCAGTGTTCACACAGACCTTGAAAAGTCCTTGAATTTCAGAGTAGTCCTGTAAAAGTCCTAACATTTCATAAATATTAAATTTATGCTTAAAGTTCTTAAATTTTTTGACTAAGTGCTTGAATTTTACAAAAGCATCCTTAAATTGAAAACTTAAGATCCACTGACAATAAATATAACAAGTTTCTGGAAAAACAATTAAGCAGAAAACACATTTTGTAGATTTTTCGCTAAAATTTTAAAAATGTTACTGGACGTTTTTCACGGGGTATCAAATTATTACACACACTGGAGATGTGCATGTGTTGGCATCTGTTGAATCAAAACATTTGTCGCAAGTGTGTCTATCATTTGAAGTGGGAAGCTAACCTGTACACCATTTCAGTACTTTGGAAACAGAAACCTATTTAATTAGAAATGTTGAACTGTCAGAAATACAGTAAACACTTAGACACTATGCTAATATTGTGTATACAGGTAATACTATTTAGTGGTGTAGGATGGTATTACAATGTCATAGATGCTTATGGATTGCATTTAATTGATTACAGTATAGGTGTACTTGGAAAATAGTCCTTGCAGCAGAAAAGTCCTTGAAAACAATCTGTTTAAGCCTGTATGAAGCATGCAAAGGATAATTTATATGCACCATCTCACGGATAGGATAGAACCAAGGCATTTAATATACCAGTCATAGTGCACTGGCTGGAATGGTCCCACCGAGGCGGATGGATCACAGACCATTAAATGCTAAGTAAATTATTATTGATTAAAAGTGCATTCAGTCAGTCTAATTCATCGATGTCAGGTGCGCATTTGTTTGGATGGTGTGAATTCCAGCGTAATGAACAGAATTACATTGGTGTACATTCGTTCTCGACAGTTTGTGGTCGGATAGTGTAAATGTAACGAGGTCTGACTGTATTATGGCCTTTTAAAAGTTTTATTGTATTTATTTGTCAAAATAATCAGCATGTGCATCTTTTTGGCAACAATTTGTTTTTTTTATCCATGAACTTAAGCATATTGTTGATCACATCGTTGATCATAAAACACATTCATTTATTAAAGTCTTTGTTCGCTTTGTATATGTATGTGTATATATATATGTATGTATTGTTATAGATGTACATTTTAAGTTTATAAAATGTATTAAATATTTTAAATGTTGTCAGAGAAACTTGTTGACATCTAGAGATTGCCGGAAGTTTGTTGAAGTTTCAAGAAACGTCTAGAAATCGTCAAATGGTATAAAAACACTTTGTGCGTGTTCAAAGACAGGCGAATTTTCTTATTTACGAACGACATAGCCACGTGCTGTTTTACATCTGAGTTATGTGCAAACGCCTCATTATATTGGATCACATCTGCTGAAGACCGAAGATAACGACAACAACCGATCATTGAAAATACATCTGAGATCGATATTTCGTGGACTGATTCAGTGACATTTAGTAAGATTGATAAGAATCTGATTATTGTCATTAGTTGTAATTTACTTACCATATATACTGACTTGTAACTGTAACTTATACTTAATTATTTTATTAAATTGATAAATATAATACAGTGTTCTTTTTATGTTGGCTTCACGTCAATAAAAGGTTATTTCTACCATACCGTAACAGAAATTGTGGGCTCGTCCGCAGATTTAGTACACTTTTGTCAAATTAAAATAACAATTTATATACACTTGTATTTTTGTAAAGTGAAACCAGCAAATATTCAATATGGTGTTTGAAGTAGAAATATTTTTGAAAAAACCTGTGGTTAGTGAGTTTGAAAAGTTGAAAAGATCAGAGTTAATGCTACTTGCCAGACATTTTGAACTAGGAGTTGAATCCTCAGTGAGAAAACAGGAGCTTAAAAATATTGTGATTGAGTGTTTAGTGGAGATAGAAATATTTGATGAAACATTTTTGGATTTGGTTGTTGAAAGTGAAAATGTTACAGATTTAAAACTGAAAGAAATGGAGCTAAAGTTGAAAGAAAAACAATTAGAAAAAGAAATGAAAGAAAAACAATTAGAAAAAGAAATGAATGAAAGACAGTTAGAAAAAGAAATGAATGAAAGACAGTTAGAAAAAGAAATGAAAATGAAAGAAAAACAAGTTGAAATGGAATTAAATATGCAGCGAGAACAACAAGAACATGAGTTAAGAGTGAAAGAATTAGAACTGGCAAGTAGATCTAGCTCCACTATACAGGTACCTTTCGAGCATAAAGTTGACAGCTTTGATGCAGCAAAAAATATTAGGTTAGTTCCTAAATTTCAAGAAAAAGAAGTTGACAAGTTCTTTATGCATTTTGAGAAAGTGGCTGTTAGTTTGAAATGGCCAAACGATGTTTGGACACTTATGTTACAAAGTGTTTTCATTGGAAAAGCTAGAGAAATATATGCTGCATTAGCTGTTGACCAAAGTGCTGATTATGAAATAGTCAAAGAAGCTATTTTAAAAGGCTATGAATTAGTGCCAGAGGCATATAGACAAAAGTTCAGGTCCACAAAAAAGCATTTTTATCAGTCATATTTAGAATTTGCTAGAGAAAAAGAGCAGCTGTTTGATAGGTGGTTAATATCTAAGAAAATAAAAGAAAATTTTGGTGAGCTTAGAGAACTTATGGGTGTATACCACCAAATCAAATCCCATAGACGACAATAGTAACATATGTGGCTAAAACTCCTACCTGCAGCGTATCAATCAACATAAAGGCCACGGTTATAAATACTACCACCCCTCACACTTCAAGTGATCCAGAGAAAATTGGGGGTTAAGCTGCTCGGTTCTGAGATAACGGGTAGTGGACTTGTGGTGTTTGCTTCTCTATTACCTCGAACTTTGACCCAGTCGGAAGTTATTTGCTTTAGTACTACCTTATGTTAAATGAGGAGTTCAAACAGTGTGTTCATGTTGATATTAAAACTCACTTAGATGAAAGGAATGTTGACAACCTAAGTCAAGCAGCTACTATTGCAGATGATTATGCACTTACGCACAAACTCAGTTTTGTTAAGAAAGGTATGGAAAATACCAGTTTTACCCAAAATAAGTTAGGTCCGACTAAGCCCGCTAACTTTTATGACCCATCTAAGGGTGGTTCTATGTTAGACTCCATAGACAGAGTTAAGACTGGTTATAATACATCAAGTATGAATTCTGTGCCCAGCAAAGGGGTACCACCAACTATGCCTATGTGTGCCTACTGTAAGAAAAGAGGTCATCTGATGTCAGAATGTTGGGTGTTGAAGAGGAAAGAAGAAAAGAAGAGTCAATCCTCTAATGTATGTACTGCTGTCAGGAGTACTTTAAAGCCTGTTTACTTTAGGAAACCTGAGGTGGAGGTGATAACGCCAACCTGCAACCCATTAAAATATTGTGCGACACTGGAGCATCTCTTTCTTTATTATTAGAGGGAATTTTGCCTTTGTCAGATGAGACTTCAGCTGGTGCAAGTGTGCTTATACAGGGAGTGGAGTTGGGTTTTCTAAAAGTTCCTTTGCATATTGTGCATCTCAAGTCAGACTTAGTTTGCGGACCTGTGACTGTAGGTGTGAGACCTACTCTTCCTATAGAGGGTATTTCACTGTTGCTGGGAAATGATCTGGCAGGTGATAAAGTCATCATAAACCCAATAGTTACTGACAAACCATGTTTTGAAGATGACAGTGAAGAGCAGGAAAATTCTGACATTTTCCCTGCCTGTGCTGTAACAAGAGCACTGAAAAAGAAGATCTCTGAAGAAGAGACTGATAAAAAAAGAAAGGCTTTTGAATATCTCTGAAAAAGAGATTGTGGATCAAGATGACCACTTAGATCGCCAAGATCTGTGAAGAAAATGATGTGGAAAGGAAAGAGGAGAAGTTGGATGAGAGAGATTGTGGCCCAGATGTAATAAGCAGCGATAAGCTGGTTGAGGAACAAAGGAAAGATCCGGAATTATTGCAGTTGAGTGAAAAGGCATTATCACCCGATGAAGCTGAGAAAGTTCCAGTTTGCTATTTCATAAAAGACGGTGTGCTAATGAGAAAGTGGAGACCTCCGGATGATTTGTTTGAAGAAGACTGGAAAGTGGTTCACCAGATAGTTATTCCCTCGGTGTATCGGAAGGAAGTCATAGGTGTAGCTCATGATACTCCTTTAGCTGGTCACACAGGGGTTAACAAAACTTACAATAAAATTTTGAATACTTTTTTCTGGCCTAGACTTAGACAAGATGTTACTAACTATTGTAGATCATGTCATACTTGTCAGGTGGTGGGAAAACCAAATCAGAAAATCCCTAATGCTCCTCTCCAACCAATTTCAGTGTTTGATGAACCATTCACTAAAGTGATTATTGATTGTGTAGGGCCACTCCCTAAAACAAAGACTGGAAATGAATACCTCTTAACTATTATGCGTGCATCCACACGGTTCCCTGAAGCAATTCCATTAAGGAATATTAAAGCAATAACCAATGTGAAAGCTTTAACAAAGTTTTTCACTTTTGTTGGACTTCCAAAAGCAATTCAATCATCTCAAGGATCTAATTTTATGTCCAACTTATTTCAACAAGTTATGCATCAGTTAGGGATTAGGCAGTACAAATCTAGTGCTTATCACCCGGAATCCCAAGGGGCTCTTGAACGCTTTCACCAAACCCTTAAAAACATGATTCGGACATACTGTCTTGAGTATCAAAAAGACTGGGATGAGGGGGTTCACATGTTGTTATTTGCAGCCCGAGAAGCTGTTCAAGAGTCACTGGGTTTTAGTCCCTTTGAACTGGTGTTTG
>JAECMU010152631.1:0-13502 GCA_016106625.1 Dracogyra subfuscus | reverse complement strand
CGCTTTAAAGTGTCATGTGTGAATGCAGAGCAGCAACATGAGGTGTACCACAGACTTGCAGTTGAAGCAGCTAATATGAAACCACGACTTGTGTCTGTAAAGGTGGAATCAACCACGACAGTTGCTGATGACCTACCTGCATTGCCAGTCATGCTACCAGATATGGAATCAGCTGGTAACTTTTGTCTTTCATTCAATTACCTTTTTCCAAAAATGTTTGTAAGTATAACTTACTATAAGTGTGACAAAAAGTTATGACATGTGTAGACACTTGAAAAACTGTCAGGTTGGAATAAATAATGGATACTTTAATACTTTTAAATTTTTTAATGTTACCCTGTACCCACAAAATAATTACTGGTTTTAAATTATTTTTTAACAAATAAAAACAAGGCAAATGAACATATTATTTTTTATTAAAACCATTCAAAATTCAAATTAAAGCTAAAGTAACTTTTTTATACATCTCTACTATCATTCAGTCACAATATGAGACTGTGGGCCAATTGTAAAGTTATGTATTGTATAAAGTATAAGAAATATATTCACTGTTTACTGTTATTTATTTCTTGGAAATTTAATTTTCTTGATATTTAATTGTATTCATATTAAAAAATATATCAGAAGAAATTGGCTCCTTATTTACTCCTGTTGAGTCCGTGTTTACTTTTTAAAATGTTGTTCTAGCAACAAATCATTTACACTATAGCAATATACAGGGCTGTTCTAATACCATATTTCAGATGCACAGTCTGATGTCTAACCAGTTGATGATGTCACTACAACCTCGACAAAGATCACAAGTGACCTCACTACTCAGTCTAGTTGTGCCAGTGGTGGTTTAGCCTCCATTTTAGGTGATGTTGTTTTCATAAAGGAGATGTTACCCAAGAAATCCAACTTGGAACAGGCAATATTCGAAATTGATGTCTTCAAAGGTCATGTGCTTATACCGATGTCAGAAGACCCATTGGTATGGTGGAAAGAACACCACTGGCAGTTTCCTCTTCTCTCACAGTTAGCCAGGAAACGGTTGTGTATTCCAGCCACATCAGTACCATCAGAACGCGTGTTCAGTACAGCTGGGGACATTGTCACAGCACAGAGGGCCGCACTCAATCCTGAAGTTGTGGACATGCTCATATTCTTGAAGAAAAATATGGCCTAAAACATTTAACCTGACACCTGAAACTAATAAAGATCATTAACAAATGCATGCCTCCTTATTTTATTAAAAAACCAACCCATAAATATTAAATATAAATAATATCAACTATATCGCAATACGGTTTCGACCATATCGTTGAACCCCTAATGATTTAATAATAATGCTTAAACAATAAGTTTTTGATGCTCTTGTTCTCAGGTTTTGATGTATCCTAATGGTTTCTTGTGCATTTTTAGGCAAAGATCACATTATATTTGCAACTAAGGAAGATTTGGATAAGCCAAGTGCTGCATTAATAACAGCCAATGACAATAGTGAAGAACCAGGTAATAATTTATATGGGTTTGTAATTGTGGAAAATGTTAAGCGTACATCTTTTTCCC
Organism: Dracogyra subfuscus; assembly: GCA_016106625.1. Classification (NCBI taxonomy): domain Eukaryota; kingdom Metazoa; phylum Mollusca; class Gastropoda; order Neomphalida; family Peltospiridae; genus Dracogyra; species Dracogyra subfuscus. Next base: position 11,951 of record JAECMU010152631.1, on the reverse strand, counting down.
TGTACTTTAATTTTATTTTCAACATTGCCTGAGCAGTGGTGTAGCCCAGATTTTTTTAATTGGGGTGGTGGTCACTGGTGTAGCCAGGAAGACGACCATGCCTTCCCAGAATGACAATTATTCCCCCTTTAATACTTTTTTTGTCACTCCAAAAAATTACTCACAGCCAGCCCTCTACATTGCGACCATGTTACCAACATGGTCGCCTGTTATGTTGGTCGCATATACAAATAGATAGCAGTGTGGTTCACCTTTTCAATACAAAATCCTGGCCACCCTGTCCTATCAGTGGTAAAGTTTTTTTTTTTTTTAATATCCCACTGCCCCCTTTCCTTTCTCTCCTTTGAATTCTATCTCATTTCTTCCCGATCTGGCAACTCCTATCTTTTAACTTCTTTTGCTGTCGGTCTCTCCAACTGCGACATGTGCTTGTCTCGCATGGCTGTCTGTGCCACACACCTGTCATTCCCCATCAGCTTTTAGCTGTGGGCTTAGACTGACTATTTTGCGGAGTGTTCAGTAGCTACTTTCTGGCATTGCATTACTATGCACCCCTGCTGCCGGCGGTCGTATCAGCAATAAAGTTAATATAATATTAAATATATCCTTTGTTGTTGTAGGAAAATGTAGCGGGTTTGCTTTCAAGAACATTTTCACACCCGATGATTAAAGGGACCATCCTGAGTTTGCAGCCTTTGTAACGTGTATGACATGTGGAACCTTTGTCACTAGATATATACATATTAAACATATATTCTTGCTTAGGATATCAGTGTCTTTATAAACAAGGTGTTTGTTGTCATTCTAATGTTTGTAATAGTCCAAACCATATTTTAACTTCAAAGGATTTTGTACTAAGAACAAATATATTTTGAAGTAAAATAAAAAATGACTGCTACAAACATTAACACATGACCACAAACACATTGGATATACAGACACTGGTATTATAAATGTATCTGACATTGTTGGTCGGAAACATCTTACAATGGCTACAAATGCTAGGAGTTCAAGTGGTGGTGTTAAAAACAAAGATACCTGTATATAACGGTCACTCAAGGGACCTGACAAAAATGGCCATTATAGAGAGGTGACCCTTATATACAAGTTCAAAATTAGAACCCATATATTAAAGAATATTACAACTGTCATAAAAAGATGTCACATTTTTAAACCTTTCCCACTAGCTCGTTTATGTCATCATTGCCTGTTGCTTTCTTCTGCCTTTTTCTTTTGGCTGAAACATTTTTTTTAAATCGGCCAAAACACCAGCTTTCCTTTTTAAAATAGAATTCACCTGAAACGTCTACACCGAAATGGTCGGCAATCTTTCGCTCACATAAATTGCCTTTCTCAGATTTGTTAATAATGTCGATTCTCTGTTCTAACGTTAAAGCAGTGCAATTTTTCGGTGGCATTTTGCATACAAATGTATTCTTTGATATATTTTGCAAACGCTAACATTGACTTGCAGAAGATATTTTGTGTAATTGAAGGTTACTGCCCAAGTAGATGTTTGACTCATTTGTTTCTTACATGTCACCGCTAATCCTTCAGTGGAGTATGACCATTGATTACAGCTAAATAAGATCAGGAGTCACTGAAATAATCCGAACACGGGGGTGGGGGGAGACATAGCCCTATGGTACAGCGCTCGCTTGATGCACGGTCTGGGATCGATCCCTGTTGGTGGGCCCATTGGGCTATTTCTTGTCACAGCCAGTGCACCATGACTGGTATACCAAAGGCCATGGTATGTGCTATCCTGTCTGTGAGATTGTGCATATAAAAGATCCCTTGCTGCTAATCGAAAAGAGTAGTCCATGAAGTGGTGACAGCAGGTTTCCTCTCTCATTATCTGTGTTGTCCGTAACCATATGTCTGAGACCATATAACTGTAAATAAAGTATGTTGAGTGCGTCGTTAAATAAAACATTTCTTTCTTTTTCTAATCCAAACACGGTGTATCTGCAATGACCGTTGCCTGCAGCAATTCATGTTTATTTACCAATTATGTCTGTCTATAAACAATGAAACACCTAACTTAATACCCCATTTGTTTAATTTTTCGACACTCAATAGAGTGACTATACCTACAGAGTACATTATGTACAGCCAATGGGAAGTCATCTACTATTCAGTGAGGATGCCGAGAACCAATTGAATTACACCACACGTAACTGAGTGTCCATTTGTTTTTTAATTACGATCAGAGAACTACAGTGGAACTTTACTTTGACAGAATATAAACCCAAAGCTACAGACATGGCCATATAAACACATTTAATTTATAATTTTTAAGATGATTGAAAAAGTAAAGACAAAACCAGAATCAAAACATAAACCAAAAAAGTCATCCTGTGACCGTTATAGCAGGTGCAGCCTGTGATAAATAGTGACCGCTGGCCGTTATGGACAGGTGACCATTATATACAGGTCAAATAAGGAAATGCATTGGGGGGATTTATTGTGGCCATTATAGGCAGGTGTCCGTTATGTACAGGTGACCGTTAGACCATGTTCAATTACATAAAAGACACACAGCCTCTGTTTTGTCAGTTTATTGAATTATGGCCGTGGTTTAAAAATACAGGATAAATAATGTTAACTACTTAAAGTCAATAAGGCATTGTTTTGCTGAAACTTTGACCCTACGCTGGCTCTTTGGAACAGTATGTGAAGAGGGTGGGGGTGTAGTCAGGCTTTCTGCCAGATGGTAAAACAAGTGTGGTGCCATACCCAAATTGGTTTTCTGATTTAATTTTTTAAAGTTAACCTTTTGACAGAATTAATTTCTGTTTGATTTTCTAACCTAACTAATTTTCTAATCCTTTCTTGGGGGAGGCCTCCCACACCCATTGTAAATATTAATTCCATAGAGCCATATCCAAACATTTATTTCTGGCAGAAAACCCTGATGGTTGCATATCTCTTATGACAGTAGTGGTCTTTGTTACTGGAATGTTTTTATGTCTAAAGTGAACCTATCTGAGAAAATATCACATATATACAGATGATAGGGTAGGTAAACAGAATGAAATTTTAGTCAGTTGGTCATATATACACATGACACATAACTGGAAGTGGCTGAAATTCTCCAAAGCTGTATTTATTATTTTCATTGAGAAATTGTGTATATGCCATGTATGTTATTCTCTTTTTTCAGGTTTAATCTTGCCAAATGGGGACATTAATTGGAATTGCCCTTGCTTAGGAGGCATGGCCAGTGGTCCTTGTGGAGTGGAGTTCAGAGAAGCGTTCTCTTGTTTTCATTACAGTACTGCTGATGCCAAAGGCTCTGATTGCTATGAACAGTTCTACAAAATGCAGGAATGCATGTCGCAGTACCCTGATTTATATCCTGCAAAGGATAGTGAAGAAGAAATCAATGATGACAGTGAAATGAGTGTTCCTGATCAAAGTAGTGTGGATAAAGTGTTGCAAGAAAAGTCTGTTGAAGGAACATCATTTGTGAACACTGGTACTAAATCCTGATCAGATTTTAAAAGCTTAACATTGTCAGCAAATGTTAACTCATTTTATATTTGACTTACATGTAGCACATAATGCGAGTTAATAGAACAGTAATTTCCATGCCATTCTGTCTATCCCATCAACTATTGGTTAAAGTTGAGGTTAAAGTTTTGTTGAAATTCATGTGACCACATTTCCACTTCTGCATTAACCCTTTGTTTATAAACATTTTTATTACATATGATGGGAATAATTTATGAATACTATGCAGAATTGTATTTATTTTAAGCATGGTTACACTGGGTTAACTTAAAGTTTAGTTAAAACTTGTAACTGTTAAATTGTTTAATGAATTACTAGATATTTGGCATGACTGTTCACCAAGTTGTAGGCTTACCACTAATTACACATTTCTAATTCTGTGCTTCAACAAATCCCAAATTTTGGTTTTGGAAGAATATGATATCCGATGAAATCCAAAAGTATCTCCATATTGCATCATTCTAATACAAAATCCACACATTCAGTGCATGTTTAGAATTTACTTTAAAGTTTGGTTAAATTTTGCCAGGGCTAGCTCTGCCATTGGCTAATTACGAATTTTAAGTATGACTGGCAAATTTCATTTTAATTTGGCAGAAAACAAATGTATAATAATTGATACTTCGTTGAAAAATAGTTTAGATTTAGCATTTTTGAGATAATTGGGTAAAATGTTCTGATCAGCCAGCTAGCCCTGTTTAACTGATTTCATTTAACTGAATTATTTAATGGTTGGCTTTCAGGTTTGGTGTAGATTTGGATATGACCTCACGTGAAGGTCAAGGTCATTCAAAGTTAAATGTACATTTTAGTTAAAGTTTCTCAAATCGTCTCAAGCACTTAAGTCTTGAATGGCTAAATTTAATATCTGGTTTAGGTGTTATTCAGCATGATAGTGCTGTGTGACCATAGCACAAAGTCCCTGTCATTCAGATATGGAGGTCATTACCAGAGAGTGTTTCGGTATAGTCAATATCATATACATGTATTAGGAATAAAAACATTATTTTTATTCCCAGTATATGAGATTGACAATACCAAAACACTGGATGATAATAATCTCTTTATCATATAATCTCAGGCTTAATATATGTTTTTGTAAACCGCATTAGCAACTTTCAATTTTACTCAGTTAGCCAGTACTTGATGTTATCAGTTTTACAGCTTTCAATGTGAAGTTGCTATTAAAATGATTGTGAATGCATACGTCAATTCTGGAATTCAGGGCTTCTAGATTATGGTAGCCCCACTCCCATGGCTAGTGATATTCAGTGTTGGGCTAGTAAATAATTAGTATAACCAGCCCTTGAAATTTGGACAAGTTTGCTATAGCAGTTAAGTCAATTTTGCAACGGCACTACAGCGGCAATTTTAAAGAAAAGATTAATGCTGTCAAAATTATTCATATATGACCCACTGTAGTAATAATATGCTAAATCATGACATCTCAACTTTACTTTTGTAAACCTCTATACTGGAATAAACTGATTTATATTAAATTGTAAACATTGGGCCACACTCGATTACACATGCTTTTCTCTGGGATCTGTAATTGGACAGTTCAGACTTTTCACCACTCTCAGCTTTGCGACGACAATTTTACGATAGCTTTTGCGACGGCATTGCCGTCACGAATTTCGAGGTCTTTATAACTAGCCCGACGGCTAGTGGAAAAAAAATGTGTCAAATGCTGCATTTACATATTTTTTAAATATGAGTATCTTGCCCCCTTCTTTTTAACCCATTCTAAGGATTTTAAAGCTCAATCTCCCTCTTCAGGTGACATATCTGATTATCACTATTAGTAAAATTGTATTTGTTTAAAGTAGGGCTAGTAAATTTTTAATCATGGTTAGTACATTTTTAAAATCACTGATCCCATGGCTAGTGAATTTTTATAAAATTCTAGAAGCCCTGGGAATGTCGCAATAAACATAGTGCCATGACCTGTTTAATTTTGATATAAGTTACAAATTTATCAAATTCTGAAAGTATGTGATAGAAATGTTTTCAAATACATGTACTTTTATTACACTGGATATTAACCTGTAAAGGACATAACCCAAATTAAAATCCTTGCTTTTACAATTTTAAGTTTGGAGCAAATACAATAAAAGTAAAAAGCATTTCTTGAAATTGCCCATCTCAGTATTATAGTGGTTAACCATCAGTGTTTAAGCTGGTACTGGTAGCCTTTGGGGTTGCATCCCAGTAATGGCTCTCACCAAATTGTGCTTTTAGGGGGAAGACTTTGCTCAGTCTGGCAACCAGCTGACCCTATGTTTTGGATAGGGTTGGTAGGGTTACTTCTCTTGGTAATTGTACTAGTTACCAACATATGTACATCTAAATAGTAGTCTAAACTACTATATAGCATCTTGTTTAGAACGTTCACCAGGAAAGAAGGGTAGTCACTCCTGGTCCACTCCACGCACACATGGAAAGTTGCATGGCAAAGTTATCACCTTGAAATTAAAGTTTTAATACATTTTATTTGAAACTTCATCTAGCAGCATTTCAAGATCGTGTTTTACAGCTCGACTGATCATTTATGGTTATAAAAACTCAACATATTGTCATAGTCTTGCTGAGATGTTTATCTTTCGAAGTGACGAACCCTAATTGTTAAACTATACAGCATATATTTTACTAACAGACCTGTTTTTGATGATTAAAACTGGACATTACTTACATTTTATTGTTTTGGGTTGTCCATTTCTGGACATCTGAAGTGTTTCTAATACTTCAAAATGCATTTTTCATAATTTTAAAAACATATACCTCTGCGAAGTAACAGTTATGGAGATTTGGCTTTAGTCAACCTATTACGGTTATTTCCCCATTTTAACATCACACTCTTGTTTCACTCTATTGTAACTTATCCAAATTATGGTTTACAGATTTGCGCTTAAACTTCGTGTTTAAATAACACAAATGGATGAGACATAGCTCTGTATTAAACTGCTTGGTCTAGGATCAAAGCCTGTCAATGGGCCCAGTTGGATACTCCTTGTTCCAGCCAGTGCACCACGACTGGTATATCAAAGATCCATTGTATATGTTATCCTGTGTGGAATGGTGCATATAAAAGTTACCTTGCTACTAATAGAAAAATAATAGCAGGTTTTCTCTTTAAGACTGTTAAAATTACCAAATGTTTGACATGCAATAGCCGATTATTAATAAATCAATGTGCTCTAGTTCACTTAAACATTAACTTCTTCTCACTTATGATTTTGGTCAAATATGGTACAATAAAAATTAAAAATGTTGAACATTGTAGTATTCAAACAGAATGATAGATGTTTGGATTCAACAATTCTCCTGACTGTGAACCTGTCACACATAAAATTAGCAAGGAAACACTTGATCTGTCTGGCATATATATATATTTTTTTCCAGTTGCATGTTTTAACTGATGAGATGCATATATGTGTACGTAGATACTGAGAGACTGTTGGTGTAAATATGACGAGTTAAGTTTACAGGTTCATCTGTTCCATTAATCAGTTCATTGTAGGCATGTTAACTCCTCCACCCATCCCCAATCTTCAGCACCACACCTTTGACTAGTTGCATATCGACCACCTATCAGACAAAAAAATAATAATAATGCCCCAGGTGCATAATGTACTTTATTACTAAGATTTGAACAGTGATGGCATATATACAGTAATGAAGGTGATAATGTATCAAACTCACTATAGACATAAAGTGAAACTCCTCTAAACCGGAAACCCACGGGACCAAGTAAAAAGTCCAGTTGTAAGTAGTATGGTTTAAAGAGGATCTAGCTTTTCAACACGTTTACAAAGGGACTATGAAAAATGTCCAGTTCATAGAGTGTTTGATTTTAATGAGATTCACTGTGTGTGTGTGTGTGTGTGTGTATATATATATATATATATATATATATATATATATACACACAAATTTGTAGTGAAGACGGTGCATATTATTATATTGTTAAATAATATATATATATTGGTGAACCTCCTCCAAATAGGACACCCATGGGTCCAGGTAAAAAGTCCAGTTAAGAGGTTTGTCCAATTTAGAGATGTCCTGTACTACTATTTTCAAATGCCTGTAAAAACGTCTTGTTTGAGTGGTTTCACTCTGTGTAAACAAAGACTGGTCATTATTGCACGAGGTACGCAATATTTAGGTTGTATGACGTTCATTTGTATAATGTTTATTATAACCATCCATGTTGAAGTTTAAATAACAACATCTAACCCACTATGGATTTTGTTATTGTTGTTTAATATAATTATTTATTAATTGATTTCAAGAGATAGAATCTTGACGTTAACAAAATAATACAAGAATTAAACTATATTTGGATTTGATGTTTTGATTGTTTCATATTATGTCTGCTGTTTTATCAGTACCATACAGTTCACACCCATACAAACCCCCAACAAAAACAACATTAATACATATCACACGAATCATTTTTAGAATACATCATACTTGTTCCCAGATAATTTAAACAGTTTCGTGAAGTATTGATGAGAATCACTAGTAAGACAGGAGGATGTTCCGTCTCAGTCAGTCTATGAAATATCAGTGTACTATTTCCGTGATGGAGTCGACCATCCATTAGTCGAAGTAGTAATCGTCCTTTATTTTTCGGCAAAGACACATCGAAAAAGTCATTCCCAGAACCTAAGAAAAACAAAAATAAAATATTCAATTTAACTGTCCTTTAACATTCATATCGCTAAAATAAAACGCTTAATATTTGACCAGAATACATAGAAACTCATATCATTCGTTGCCACAAACAATACTAAGCGCCCCTTGCATGAATAAGACCTATTTAAAAGTTTTTTAAATGTTGAGCTTTCAGGAAACGGGTCCGAGATTGAAGAAATAACCCACTCTGGTACTTGTCTGCTATCGGACTGTGACGGTATTTAATGTTAGCGGATTCTTAGGATGCTTGGAGCTGACGAGTCTTGGCTAGTATAAAGGCCTGACACACACCATGGCAGAGTACATGATAATGACTCCCGAGAGCAAGTTATAACCAACCCATCGATGATTGTCATCTCTAACACCACGGATCCTGGCAGCACAAATCTGCGAGCATCGATGTTGCGTTCTTCTCGCTTCACTCGTCATTACTGAGAAAAGGCTTGTTTTGTTACCCCCGTTCAGTAATATGTAAGTTCAACAGGTGGTCTTCTCTGAACAAAGGTCTGATTTTCAACGAGCATCATTTCATGCTTTAAGTTTTGCCCATGAAAGCTGGCCTCCTTGACGAATCTTTCCGTTCCGTCATCTTGGCTTGCAACGTGCCGACGGCGTGACAACGCTTTCTCGATGTGCTTTGTTCCTTCCGACGAGAGAGAGAGTGGACGATCTGCATTTGTCGCCATCATGCGTTGGACATGCATGCTATATGCACTTTAGACGAAGCCAAGTGTGATTCTAACGTGCTGTTAAGTCGACCCTTAGACGTGGCCACGGGAGTGACCCGAAAGCTATAATGTGGTTAATGTATGGATGCTGACTGTGTCCTGCAGTTTACATTAATCCACGGAGCTGGATTTGGCCATCATTGACTCCTGGGGGCGGGACGTAACTCACTTAATGCGCAGTCGGTATAGGATCGATCTCAGTCGGTTAGCCCATTGTGCTATTTCTCGTTCCACGACTGGTATATCAATCATATAAAAGATCCCTGGCTGCATTAGGCAAAATGTAGCGAGTTTCATCTGATGACTACGAGGCAGAATTACTAATGTTTGATATCCAATAACCGATGGGCTCTAGTGGTGTCGTTAAACAAAAGTAACTTTGAACTCCACGACTCTTGAGTGATTCACCGCCTAGTGTATATTTATATGTATTCATTTTCGTCTTTCGTAGTGGAACATAATGTTGACACAGACGAGCGAACCCTGTAAGTATAGCACGGTTTAGGTTTTTTAAAATTTAAATTGTGGTTGTCCTGGCCATAATATCCCCTCTCCTTTTCCGAAACGGTGGAGGTTCGTGATCGTTAGATCATCCTCTAGCCACCGTGGTATATGCAGATGGCTATATTATGGTTAACACGGCCATCGCCATAACGGGAAACCGCAAAGAAACTGATCACGAGGCCTTACGACGAGCCAGGTACCTTGCGAAAAGAATTCGGAGAAGAAATTTTAAAATGTTTTATTTAACGACGCACTCAACACATTTTATTTACGGTTATATGGCGTCAAACATATGGTAAAGGACCACACAGATAAGAGGAAACCCGCTGTCGCCAATTCATGGGCTACTCTTTTTCGATTAGCAGCAAGGGATCTTTTATATGCAACCCACAAACAGGATAGTACATACCACGTCCTTTGATATACTAATCATGGTGCACTAGCTAAGACGAGAAATATACCAATGGGCCCACCGACGGGGATCGATCCCACACCGACCGCTCATCGAGCGAGCGCTGTACCACTGGGCATATGGTCTTGGTCCTGCCCCGAATTCGGAGAAGAGATCAGCACTCGCTCGACCGAAGAGCAGCGACTGCGTAGGGCAGCCAGAGCTGATAATCGGCGTGTCTTGCAGTCTCCGTAATGATCCTTCCACAGGTTCATCTACAGCAATATTGTTACAACTTTTATTTCCTTTTATGCGATTAAATTGGACCTCTCGGTCATATAACATGGAATTGTATTAACGTGCCCACATCCTTGCGGTTCAGGCACGCCCACCATGGGTCCGCGGGCTGACATCGCCAGTCCATGGGCCCATGGCAGGAGGGGCCTCTCGGTCATCAGTATGTAGCGACAGTGCTGCTTATAAATGTTAGGCATGTAATCAACGCAAAATTCCTCATTGTGTATTTAGCACCGTCGTAAAGAGTAACAATGCGTGTACAATTAAAGAACATTACACTCTATGATGATTTTGTAATGGTGTGGGGTTGGATTTCCTACAACAGAACATGTATAATACGGTTTGTGGAAGAATCGATGGTGTCCGGTACAGGAACACACGTTTCCAGCTAGTATTCACAGCGTAATAATTCACGCCCTCACATAGCCCGTGTTTCAGTGGACTGCTTGGCAAATGCCATTGTTCAAAGTTTATCATGTTCAGCAAACAGTACCGACCTGAATCCAACAGAACATTTGATGGATGTTTTTGGCTGCTTTGTTCGTGAAATGCGCCACCAAACAATGACATGTATGCAAGACTGCCATCAACATAATTTCATAAATATCCGAATGGTTTCCTTACACAGACCTACATATTTTATTACTGGCTTTACTTTATGCTCGGTTATCAAATACTTGTTTTCAAGGTAACATTGCATAAAATAGGTTAATATCTCCAATACTTTTTTTTTTTTTTTGTTGGTTTGTTTAACGACGCACTCAACACATTTTAATTACGGTTATATCGGCGTCGGACATATGGTTATGTCGAGAAAAAACCCCAGTGGTCAGCTGACGGGCTCCAATACTGGTTCACACGTTCGTTAAAGAGTACTTGTTTAAACAAATACAATCGTTCCACATTGGGGGCGAGACGCAGCCCAGTGGTAAAGCATTCACTTTATGCGCGGTCGGTCTGGGGTCGATCCCATTGAGCTATTTCTCGCTCCAGCCAGTGCACTACGACTGGTATATCAAAGGCCGTGGTATGTGTTATCCTGTCTGTGGGATGGTGCATATAAAAACTCCCTTGCTGTTGTTCGAAAAGAGTAGCCCATGAAGTGGCGACAGCGGGTTTCCTCTCTCAATATATGTTTGGTCCTTAACCATATGTCCGACGCCATATAGCCGTAAATGAAATGTACTGAGTGCGTCGTTAAATAGAACATTTCCTTATTTACTTACGTTCCACATTGGGTACACATTCTCTCAACCCTGACACCCTCTCGGAAGTCACAGTGTGCTGTAAAATATCAGTAGTTTATCAACCATAACAGTTCTAAGCGCTAATATCAATATCTGTACTACTTTGAGTCTACTGGGTGCTATACGTGTTTACCATAGCGGCGGCCACACCGACTGCAATTCCACCAATTATTTGCACATTGTCTGCTAGGAATGTGAAAATTACCGAGTAGCAACCCTGAAAAACAGTATAAACACATCACATGCTATGACAAATGACTTAACTAAATAAACAAATTAATTAATTAATAAATTAATTAAATTATGAGTGGGCAATTTCATTTAGTTTCATTATGTCACCTCAGCTAATGATTGGAGTAACCTACTGTGATCACATTTCGTCCGTCATCATCGGTCGTCAATAAATATTTCACATTTTCTGATGCCAATAAAAATTTGTGGGAACTTTCTTTGGTACATGGAGAAACATAAATTTGGTTATTCTGACCCCTTCTCCGGGCTTAAAGGATGTTGGTCAAAAAGGAAAAATTAAGTAAATTAAAAACAGTAATCTTATCCCCCCCCCCA
>JAECMU010152616.1:0-15225 GCA_016106625.1 Dracogyra subfuscus | reverse complement strand
TAGATATTTTATCAAATATAGGTACTATCTTTATTATGGCTGTTACAAAGTGTTTTTATATTTTATATATAACGAACCTGCTAATTCATAATTTCTAGGTCTAATCCAGTCTGATTCTAATGTAAAATCGACCAAGTGCAAAATTGCTTTGTCATTAGTCTCGATATCAAACGTCTCTTTACAGATTATTATTAGTGTCTCGTTGTGTACGAGGTGTTGAATTTGAGGCTTGTAATTTACTAGTTAAATTTTAAAAGAATTAAAATATCTTAGATTTTTTTCTATGACGGATCGCTTTAATGTTTTCTTTGGACTAACAAATTATATGCATTGATAATAATTTTATCTTTGTTAGTTAAGTTATCCATAATAAACTAACAAAGATGGTCATTCATGTTCAGATGTTGGTCTACTGTCTGAACCAAACATTTACTCCTTAGAGTCTCCTACGTTTAATTACCGTTACATTTCACCCAAATCGTGTCCACACACACAAGTTGTTACAAAAACCATTACAGTGACACAGCTTTCACATATGAGACTATAATGATGTCTTCAGTATCGACTTTTCTGAGATAGCATAGGGAAAAAATACATGCTATTTTTAGCCAGCTGCCATTTTGCTTTTTTATGGAATATTCTTGAACTTCAAGAGGGGTGAAAGCATCCAAAGTATGTTATATAACTAATATAAAATCAGTGATCTTTAGTGGTATATTTAAATAAACCAAAACTATTTTTGAAATTTAATATGACGTCATCACATTTGCTTTTATATGTAAGTGTGTGATCAACCAGCGCCACGTCATTAGTGCAGTGGCCCGTAAAAGCTGTGATGGTAAAATCGCCGCTCTGCAAAACAGTCGCTATAAATAAAAGCGTTCTGGTTGGTTAATACAGGGATTATCCTGTATTGTAATGGCTTGTAGGTAGATGCTTTCATTGCGGAGTGCAGGGATTTCGAAAAAAAATTGTCGGTGAAAAATTACAGAAGATATCACATGTTGAAAATCCTGTATCATCGAAATCATCAAAAAACTCATCTAAGATAACAGTGGTCCGTTATTAAAACTATATGATCATTTTGTTTATATATTAATACATATTTTAATGAAGTTTGATCAAATTTGTTGGTGGCGAACGTAGTCTACGAAGTCGCGGAAAAAACATAATTTTCCGAAATCGAGCACAAAAGTTCTGAAAATGTGTGATGTTCAAGTTTTAAATAATGTCACTTGCATTATAGAAATCATTTTCAAAATATATTTTAATATTGCTCAAACATTTATTATTAATGAATATGTGCCAGAAAGTTGTAAAAAATGTTGTTATCTTACGGATGTTTACAGATTATAAAATGGTCACTGAAAAGTGAAAGGAAGCCATTTCAGGTTGATCGAGGTCACGTGACCAATTTTCTCAATACTCATTGGTCCATTGGTAATATTTACAAAACAAATCCTTGTGTAGTAGTGAAAATAAGTTGTTCTGATTTGATTTTTGTTAGAGAAAAATAAATTGGTACAATTAGTATTATTAATAAGAATAATTATTGTTATGTACTGAATTTATAAAAAAAAAAAAAAAATACATGTTATGCTAAATTTGCCACACATTAAATTGATTAATAAGAATAATAATGAACATTAAAATGTAATAAGAATTAAAAAAATATATTTTGTATTAATAGTAAATCATAATTAGCTCGCACACACAGATACATACATACACACACACACATAGACAGACAGACATACACACATAGACATACACACACACACACACATACATATACACACTCATAGACACACACATACATACATACATACATATACACACACACACAGAAACTAGATTCTTGTCCATGATGCCACCACCACCAAGAAAAAAGGTCAAACTAAATGATGATACAAGACCTGGATTTCTTAGGGAATATTTAAACAACCATTTCATTTGGTCCCTGCAGTAGATGAGCTTCTAAGTGGACATGTGCTTTATAAGAGGGTTGGTGAACAGAACAGTAAAGAAGTTTAGAAAATTAAATAATAAAAATGAATATGACAGATTCAGTGCCATTTGCAGCGAGCCGTTTTCAGTGACCTGCACTTTGCCCAGTGAACTATTCTGTCATTCAGATGGAAGTTAAGGATCCATCATCAAGAACCGATGATAGAAACGTTGTTACCACTTTTTGATGAGCTGTTCCACCAGCTAGTACATTTAAAATTTCCAAGCTACACTGCCCTTCATGTGACAAATTAAAATCAGCTATCCAACAGAAAGTAAATATGCAGAATCGACATCTAATCGTGACCAACCTTCTTCAAACAAAACTGCATAATAAAAAAAACTGTAACTGTTAGAATTTTAAAATAAATTAGGAAAGTATATTAGGAATAGGATTGAAAACAACATGTTTAAAAAGTTCTACATGTGCACACGGCCAAAGTCAGAAATTTAATAAGAAAGAACAAAAGATTTAAAGATATATGTTCAGATCAATTTGTGACCATTCAAAAAGAAGGTGATGTAGAAATTGATGCATTAAAGAATAGACTGCAGACAAAACATGAACAGGTTGGCATATTGGAAGATGCCAATAATATCTTGAAAGAGCAGTTGGAAGGCAGTTTAGCAGTTGAAAAATGCAGCAGTTGGCGTAGTGTTGAATGAACTACCTTCCCTGAAAGTTTCATTAGAATATATCCAATTTTTTAAAAGTTATGACAGTTTGTATTCAAAGTGAACCGTGTAATGTTACAATTTTTTTTATAAAAATCCAGTTATAATTGATCAGGAATTTGGGCTAGTATGGAACTTTGATGTTTCTCTTTTAAATGAAAATGTGTATTTTGACACTTGTTTTGTTTACATGCTTCATATTTATGTTGTCTTAGTCAACTATTTGTGTGTCAACTGCAGTGTATGGGTCAACGACAGTCACCTATTTTTGTGTCACCCGTGGTCACCTATTTTCGTGTCATGTTATATATTTTGTTTCCTGTATCGGCACATTCCCCCCGAATGACATGTGACATCAAGGGCATCACTGCCGAATGGCCAGACAATTTTTGCCGAATAGATAACTTATCACGACTCGAAACCCCTTCCATGTTGCCACCTCAAAGTCATGTTTTGTGTTTCTCACTAGCCCAAACTTAACAACCACTAGCCATGGACGTCGGACTAGCAGATTTGTTGAACTCTTCATAAAAATTACACACAAGTTGCTATACACTATTGGATATATCAGTTTGTAATTTCCATACAAGTTCACTTGTAGATTTCCATACACGTTCACTGCAATTTCCCCCATATGACTAAGTTTTCCATACGAGTTCACTGCATGCCGCTTTTTCTTGGTGGGCTAGTGGTTTCCACAACTAGTTTGTTAATATACAGCCATCTCCGTTTAAGGGGAGCTATCAATCTCACTCCCTTAAGCTGGGCTGAGAAAGTGCTTGCCAAATGTGAGTGAAAATTTGGACAGACGAATTAAAAAATGCAATTACCCCCAGAAGTTCCGTCTTTATCGTCAGAAGTTCTGCCTTTATTGTCTTTAAAAACGCATATATGCATCTGAGAAGTAGCGAGCCATCAGTCTACAGGCTGGTAGATACTGGGTTCAGATCCCAGTCGAGGCATGGGATTTTAAATCCAGATACCGACTTCAAACCCTGAGTGAGTGCTCCGCAAGGCTCAATAGGTAGGTGTCAACCACTTGTACTGCCAGTGATCCATAACTGGTTCAACATTGGCCATGGTTTGTGCTATCCTGCCTGTGGGAAGTGCAAATAAAAGATCCCTTGCTGTTAATTGACATATGAGTAGCGACAGCGTGTTTCCTCTCAAAATCAGTGTGTTCCTTAACCATATGTCTGACGCCATATAACCGTAAATAAAATGTGTTGAATGCGTCGTTAAATAAAACTTCTTTCTTTCTGAGAAGTAGCACTTTATCACAGGTTTGTAAATTTACTAAACTTAGTGTCCATTTTTTACAAGTTAAACCTAGGGTCTGTGCCTTTAATAATGTTAGTTACAAGTTTTGATTTTGATTTCAGTGAAGAGAGATTCTGGAGGAAATGAAGAAGAATGGCTCAAGACAAAGGAACAGGCTGTACTGGAGTTGGGTTCCTTGTTGGCAAAAACAAATATGGCTACAGGTAGACACACTTACTGTTATTACATTTATTATTATTATTTTACCTAGGTTTTCATGAAGTAAGGTTCAAGCACAGTGTTTTCAGCTATCTGCTGTACTGTCTGTCCAGACCAGGTTAATGACCAGGCCCCATGCTTATAAACCTTAAAGTCTAGACATTAATGTCATGGCAACGCCATTCAAACAGCATAACGATAAAGTCTAGACTTAAATTTTATAAACACCGGCCGAGTTAGTGAGAAATAAGTAAGTGTAGTGGCCTTCATGTCCCTACTGAATCTTTGCTTCTAAAATTTTAATCTTGAAGCATATGCTAAGAGATTGAGGGGCAGTCTAGAATACAGGTATTGATATAAATTTTATAGCATAGCGGGCGAAATGGAGAGTTTTAATCTTGAAGTGAATGCTAGAGATTGAGGGGCAGTTCTAGAATGCAGGTATTGATATAAATTTTAAGACATAGCGGGCGAAATGTTTTTTTCTTTCTTTCTTTCACAACAGATGTCGAGAACTAACTTGTGTAGTGATCCAGCTCACATACACAGGGCATAAAATTTGGCACGAACGATCTTGTCGTTCGTCTGTCGGTTATGCAAAACCAATATCAACATAAACGACAGATCATTCGTAAAAAAGAAAAAGAAAAAAAGGTTTTTGGGGAGAAAATAAGTCTACTTTGCCTGTGTGAGAAATGTACAATGTATTCGTTTGAAATCAAAATCGCATGCAATACAAAGTCGGCATCGGGTGATACAAAGTCGGCGCGGTCTTTAGTAACGTTTAGTAACATAGTTGCACGTTCCCTTTGATCATTTAGCTACATGCACAAAATCATATGCTGTTCGGAAATTAAAGGGACTGTCCCCCACCCCCACTGAACAAAATAGAAATATCCTATTTTATCTTTATTTTTTATAACAATATCTTATCTGGAACATGTTTTAAATGTAAACACTACACACATTCGGGATTTCCTATGACTTAAATATTTCAAATTTCGTCTGGCGGTTGGAAGAAAAATAAATTGATACCTATGAATTTATTGAAGGCAAAAATCTAGATTTAGCTACTTAGAAACATTAGGATGCCAAGAAGGGTATTTAAAAAAAACTTAATTTCCAATTGTCAGACCAAATTGAAATTATTTTGTTTAAATTATAACTATGGCGGGACGGACTATAGATGCGTGCCATATTTTTACTATCACACTGACGTCATCACTGGGCAGGTTTCTTATTACATTGCCAATAGACAACTGCCTAAACTTCCATCCATACATTTTTAAGTCGCTGAAATGCATAATAATTTCGTCTATTAATCTTTAATAATTGATTTTGGCATCTGTGTGGTTACATGGTAATAGGTTATATGCATTAATTTTGAAACTTGACATGTATTGTAATGAAAACAAACACAACCCTTGCTAAATCAATTTATTAAAATATAACATACCCGGTACACAGCCAGGAACATAGTTCATTTAATTATTACATGCCGAAATAGAATGTTGAAAGAGTGGTCTGCAGCATCAAATGGATCTATATAGGATTCGCATAATTTTTGTACTTTCCGTTCAGACCCAGAACTTTAAACTCAGTGCTTCCGGGACATCCCATTCGGAACTCCTCGTACATTTCTAGCATAGCGGAATGTGACGAGGTGTTCCGATTGCGGGAAATCCCTGTCTAATATATTTTTATTCAGACTGTTATTTGGTGCCAATAGGTACTCCCTTGTAAAAGAACCCAGGTGCGACGCAGGCCATGGCTGTACCACTGTTTTTGTTCTGTGTGTTATATTTGTTTTAAATGTCCTTCACAGGTGGATTTAAAAAAAAGAATCTAGTAACCTCAAGCCGTACCACTAATTTTTTCAATGTGCTGCCCCTGCAACCGATGGAGTAGTGTGCTGTAATGTAAATGACAGCTTTCAAGTTGGTCCTAGCATGGAATTGTTTTATTATTATTTACCTACCTTTTTCTTTCTTTTTTGGGTTGTGGGTGGGGGAGGGAGTATTTATGATAGTAAATTTGAAGAAGAACAGCTACACATACAAAAATCGTTCATATTTATGATATTACTTTATCGTTTGATTACCGTGGCCCATTAACATTTTCGTTTGTATGTGCACTACTGGAAAATAAATCATTCGTGTAAACACTGCATACACCTTGTCGGTCCATGGTTTTACTTTGGTGCCAGACTTAAGCAACGCATGTTTCTTCACTTGTACAGTGACCAGTCAAACAGTGAGTAGGTCTCGACCAAAATCATTTCAGTGAAAATAGAAGATACTCATTATTACTTTCATTTTAATATAACAGTGATTAATTATCATACATTTATTTAATAGTATATTTTAATGAAAATATTGAATTGTTTTGCATACATTTTATTACAGAAATTAGTATTTGATAATGCAATATTAGATTCAAACTGAGTGTTTTGCGTACATTTTATTACAGAAATTAGTATTTGATAATGCAATATTAGATTCAAACTGAGTGTTTAATTCAGAGCTTCTCCGTCTGAATGCAAAACTTTACAAAATGTACCAGTAACTGTTAACTTTGTCTATTTTTATCACACGTTTCCCCTTGCTTCTGGGAAGGGAGAAGTCACTTCTACTTTTTCAGATCTAGATTAGGGCCAGATCTGTACATAATACGTTAAGATAGAAAGTAAAAACTGCTCTTGTAATGGAAACGAAATCATATGCTGTATTTTGAGAAGCATCTGCCTCTTGCTCCCTGTGAATTAAAATTAAAATTAAAAATAGACATCTTCCTGTTTTCCCATATGTCTGTATGGATGGTGCAACTTTTGTATTATTAAACAATTATTATTAACCCTTATTTGTGTTTCAATTTTCAGAACTGGCTGGTCTTATCAGATTCACACGTCCCTTTCTGAGCTTAGTGAGCAAGGCCAAAGCGGCCAAGTTGGTCCGAGCTCTTGTTGATTTGTTCCTTGACATGGAAGCAGGCACTGGTAAAGAGGTGAGATTTAATATACTGTACTGAAAATTAAACTCTTTGTTCTGGTATCGTGAAATGCAAAATTGGTATCAAAACATTTTACCCTTTGTAGTCACGGTTAGGATTTTTCTTTTCTTTTTAAACTGTAGTAATGTAACGTGAACACATTTTTTTCTTTCTCTTTGAATGAAGGCATGATATAGTTAATGTATAAAATTGTTTATGCCGTAGCACAGGGAAGTGGTTTTGTACTAAATTTGTGCCTGTTATACATCAATAAATATATCCCCCAAAAATGACAAACAATTTTTATAATTACATAAACACAAATTATGTATTTAAGAATACACATAAATCAGTTTTTAACATCCTTTCCACAACCTGTTTTATGTAATGCCGTCCCATTTGACCTCATAACATAATTTTTTGTTTAGGTTCTTTGAAAAATAACATTCCGGTTTTTAGTAGCGTCCGATCAGAATAGAATAAATCAAATAAAATTGTTAAGTTTGTAATTATAATGTTTCAATGTTGCTATTTCATGTCTCATTCATGTGTTTACAGGTTGAACTTTGTAAGGAATGCATTGATTGGGCTACAGACGAAAAGAGAACTTTCTTACGTCAAGCTTTAGAGGTATGACACAAAATCTATTCTATTAATCAGTTTGTTTTTGGATATGGATGGGCTTATGTTGAAATAGAACTTGTTTACAGTGAAATTACATGCTGAAAAGGAAAGTAATGGATGTTTTATGACACCCTAGCACACTTTAAAACTGGAGTTGTTCGGTGTCTAACATGCAGTACAGTTATTTCAACACATCAAAAGTTTAATTTAATTTTTAAAATATTTTTAAAAACCCAATTGGGTATGGCACCATACCCGTTTACGCTCTGACAGAAACCCTGCATATAGGAGTTATGGAAATCCAAAATGTATTGGGCATGTACTGGTTCTAAAATTACTTACACCATGCAATGGTTTTGTTGTGGCAGAATACTTCAGAGTAAAAGAGTTCAGTTTGATATCTTTTTCTCTATTGAATTGGGTTCTTATTATTTTATGTTTTATAATTTTTCCAAACACTGATTATTATGTTATTGTTATTTGCAGGCACGACTTATTGCAGTTTATTTTGATACCAAGAATTATCAAGAAGCTCTCCAAATAGGTAATACAATTTTAAAATACATTCCTGTTTTGAAATTTATATGTTGTATTTACATTTTTACTGGAAATCTTGTTGGTATTAGAAACAGAGAATAATGTCATAGTGTGCTTTTCTATTAAAAACACTTCAAGCTTGGACATGCTTTTTATGTACTTAAAGGGACATTCCCGAGTTTACTGCATTATTTCTAGTATTAAACTTACATATTAAGTTAGAATGGGGTGCAGAAACCTTTTCCTTACTAGGAGTATATTTTTCAGTTAATATTAAAGAAATGATTCAAACTAACTATGAACACATAAACAAGTTAATTTTACTGTAAATAACAATATATAAACTTAATCTAGATACATTTTATTAAATTGTCCTAATTTTAGCACAATTATTCAGTCAGGTAAAACTGAAAATGAGTCAGGGAAAAGTCAGGGGGTTTTAAAATAATTAGACTTGAATCATACCCGTAACATATTCATTAATATAGATATGGTTTTCGATCAAATTCCCGATGGGCATATCATGTACCTCACCGCTACTCGTGCTCACTAATAGAATAAGCTTGCATAAACGGTGTATTTTATAAAATAATTTTGAATCATTTAAAAATGGTACACCTGCTCTTTATAATTATGCACTTACATTTTGATATCTGGTGTTTACAAATATAACATGTTTGTTTTTCAGCGTCCACCTTGTTGAAGGAGTTGAAGAAGCTGGATGACAAGGCCCTGCTGGTTGAAGTTCAGCTGCTGGAGAGCAAAGTCTATCACAGACTCAGCAACCTGCCTAAAGCAAGGTGCAGTAACGTCATTTGGCATTCTTAGTCGTTTGGCATTCTTACACGGCTTCCCCATGAAGTGGCAACAGCGGGTTCCCTCCCAATATCTGTGTGGTCGTTAACCATATGTCCGACGCCATATAACCGTAAATAAGATGTGTTGAGTGCATCATTAAATATTCAGATTGCTCCAATGTCATGGCGATAAACCTTGTGTTCAAAATAATCATGTTCAAATTAAGTACAGACATGCTAACATCAAAGCATTTCACTTCAAAACCTCTGAAATATTTAGTTTTACTTTACTTACATTCAAATAACTCAAAATGAATTTCAAAAAATCAGCAGCTCTTCAGCGGCTATTAATAACATCATTGCTCTAAAAAGACTTGCTGTACAGATAATATAAACCTCTTGTGCTGAAAAATGTGTGAGATCGAAAGCCCTGTCTTATGAGTCGGGATAATTATGAGGAGCCATTATAATAATGCTGCAAAGTCAAGCATATACTGACTTTCCAATCATTTTAAAAAATACTTTTATATTCATATCTCTTACATTTTGTCAACTTGTATATATGTGACTACCAAATTTGTTGCTGAGGTTAATAAACTTTTTTTTTTTTTAAATAATAAAATAAATAAATATATATATGTGTACATAATAATCTAAAGTAAAAGAATGGTTGTTTAAACATGTCTTAGCCAGGGCTTAAATCTGTGGAGTTTGACAAATATCTATAGCTGAGTTTTATATTGAGAAATACAGTTATACTCAAATATAAGGGAGGTTACTCTCTACTCCTGCCTACAGGTAAAGTCATTAAAAAAAAAGGAAAATACATTTATTTTGTTTTTTAATCTTTGTGGGTTTTGTTTTTAATCTGACTAATTTGCACTGCCACCCCACCCCAATTAAAAGCACTGCAAAGTTTTTATTTTCATTTTCTTCTGTCTATTTTAGTCTTTGATTTAGATGATAGATTTTGTAAACCCCACCCCCACACCCGGTCTCTAATTGATTGATGTTACAGAATACCTCATGGTTCAAGCTGTTTTAGACATATTTTATAATTATATAATAAGAAAAAAGTAAGTCTCGTGAGAGTTCACATTTTGATGCCTTCGCTGGTATACATGTACCGTTAGTTATTAGATTTAGTATGGATTAGTTTGAACCAAATTCACGGGAAAAAATAATCACATAAAGAACATTGTGTTGTTCATAATAGTATTTTGTTTATTGTGTTGTAAACGTTTTGAATTTTTCTACCCTGTATGTATGTATTAACTATAATGCTGAGCATTAAAAATATGTGCATGTTGTTACTTTGTATTTGATTTGAACAGGGCAGCTTTAACATCTGGTAGAACCACAGCCAATGGCATCTACTGTCCTCCAAAACTACAGGCAGCTCTCGATCTACAGTCAGGTATGTTATTATATGGATATAAGATCTAGCATAAATTTATTATAACAAATAATTATTTGTTGTATGCTTAAATATATCTGCATATGACAGTGTAAAAATATATTTCATTTCAACATATTTTTGTATTTATATCCAATTAAAGTTAAAGCATGCTGTCCTGGGCGCACACCTCAGCTACCTGGTCCTTTGCTTATAAACCTTAAAGTCTAGACTTTAAAAAAAGTCCAGCCTTTAACATTATGGCAACGCCATTCAAACAGCATTACGTTAAAGTCTAAACTTTAAGGTTTATAAGCACATGCTGTCTGTCCAGGACAGTGAGTTAGTTGTTAAGTGGTTAGTGAGAAAGAAGAGAGTGTAGTGGCCTTACACCTACCCACTGAGTCGTTAAAACTTGCTCTGGGTTGGAGCCGATACCGGGCTGCGAACACAGTACCTGCCATTATCATGTCCGATGGCTTAGCCACGACACTGAGGCCAATATAACACCATGTATTGACAAAATAGTCAAACTTGTTCCTGCCTGTCTCACACTCTCCAAAGAGGTAAAAGTGGTGAGTGGTTCTGCACTCACCTTTCATTATTTTGCTTTTATGTGCATTGCTAGATGCTGGTTTCTTATAGTGTGGAAGCACTTCACATTTTATTTATATAAAAAATCTGCCTGGAATAGGGAGTTGCTCTCGTGCTATTTCCAAATGGAGAGGCTTTAAATGTTCTCTTTACTCTTGATATAATTTGGTTTTTGTTGATTGTTTTTCAGTCATTGGTGACCAGTTCTCTTGCATATATACATTTTTGTGTTTCAGGTATTTTGCATGCAGCGGATGAGCGTGATTTTAAAACTGCTTACTCATATTTCTATGAAGCATATGAAGGCTACGACTCGATCGACAGTCCTAAAGCTGTCACTGCTCTCAAGTACATGCTTATGAGCAAGATTATGCTCAACTTGTGAGTTTTTTGTTTATAAGACTCCCTATTCTGTATTTATATTGATCAGTGGAGTAGGTTGAAAAAACATTTCAGAACTAAAATTAATAAGTAGTACTTACGTCAGGAAAATAGTTTGTCTTGGTATTACTGTGTTGGGACAGGCACACACTTAAATGCATATTTTATATTGATGTGTCTGGTAAATACAAATGTAAAAGATCACACTGCAACCAAGAAATACTGAGTTGTTTTTGGTAAATTTATTTAAGTTTATTAAACAAAAGGAAGTTGGCATTTGTTTTGACATTCAAATCAGCTGAAACTGTCCATGGTTTATTAGTTAGGAGAAATTTCCTTCACTGGAAAAATTATAAGTAGTGGAACTAACATGGTAAACTCATGCACTGTTTGCTTCGTCTTTCCAGAGTTCATTTCTCTTAAGTGTTCTAAACAAATTATTTCATGATTTAGAGGAGATCTTTATATGTATCCTTTGAATTGTAATGTTGTCATGTAACCTACCACCAACATATACACACACACACACACACTCACAGACATGCACACACACTGGTGGTCATTTCACAGCTATGCTGATTTTATATTTGAATAACAATAACATGGGTATCAGAATACCAATAGATGATACATAGAGACTTCATTAAAGGACCGTGGTATGTGCTATCCTGTCTGTGGGATGGTGCATATAGTGCAACAGCGGGTTTCCTATCTCAATCAATATGTGTGACCCTAACCATATGTCTGACACTATATAACCGTAATTCAAATGTGTTGAGTGCACTGTTAAATAAAACATTTCTTTCTTTCTTTCATTAAAGGAACATTTGGTGAAATTTATTTTGCATATTTAAAGATAATTTGCTTACCAAGAGCTGGCCCTGATTGCTACTATTTAACTTCTAACAAATTCTTAAAAAAAGCATATCTTATGAGGCAAAGCGAGTTGGATACTTTTTAAACAACTAGTTGTAAGATTAATGGTATCTAATAAACAAAAATGTAGGATTCTGTTTCTTAAAACAGGTTTAAAATAAATTCAAATGTCTTTCCCAATTAAAACGTATTTATGACAGTTAACCTATGTGTCACAAAGTATTCAG
Source organism: Dracogyra subfuscus (assembly GCA_016106625.1). Classification (NCBI taxonomy): domain Eukaryota; kingdom Metazoa; phylum Mollusca; class Gastropoda; order Neomphalida; family Peltospiridae; genus Dracogyra; species Dracogyra subfuscus. The sequence continues at coordinate 2,644 of JAECMU010152616.1, read as the reverse complement.
TTTCAGGTAAACTTGCACCTCACAGAACAATCTTATTTCGGTCATCCTTACTATGGAGCAGCCAATCACAAGTCTAAAAAATGATCTCCGACATATTTATAATGGGTCAGCTCTTACATGGGTTTGTAAGAAAAAGGAATCGTACAACAGCCCATAACTTGTTCTGACTCCATTATGACATTGTGGCGGTTGACAAAATTTAAGTTTGTTGTTTATATTGTTTTTGCAGGTCAGATGAAGTGAATGCTATAGTGAGTGGCAAACTGGCCCTGAAGTACGCTGGCCCAGAGGTAGAGGCGATGAAGAGTATTGCATCTGCCAGTCACAAGAGATCATTAGCTGACTTCCAAAAGGTAGGCCACTAAAACCCGTGTACTTGAATTGATATTTGTGTTTATCACACCTCCATCGATTTGTAAGGTTTGTGACTGTACATCAAGGGCCATGGTGTGTCTAAACCTGTCCTGGCTCCTTGCTTATAAAACTTGTATAATCTAGAATCAAGACTTCAATAAGATCTTGAGATTTTATCACCACGGCAGTACCATACCAACTGCGTACATGTGATGTCTGGGCTAGCTCTCCCCTTCACCAAATTCGCCATTCGAATTTTTGGAATAATCTGTGAATTTTATTTTAATTTGACGAGAGAAATATTCATGCAGTAATTGATATTTGCTGGAAAATAACCAATTTTTGCATTTTTTTACATAATTTGGTGAAATGTTTTGCACATCCAGAGCTAGCCCAGGATGTCGTTAAATATTTGGGTTTAAACTCTGCAGTTTAACCTTTAGACTACTGGATTAATTTTTGACAAAAACCACGTTGAGTGGGTACAAGTTTAGAATTTTTACTCATATATATTCACTTAAATGTTTTATAAATACATGAAATAAAGTTCATATATATATCGGTAAGTATTATTTTCGTGGATTTTGTTTAATTTTTATTATTTTTAGATCAGCTAATGGCGATTAAAATTATTCCCGATAACAACTGTTTTCTGACCAGATTTTTTTTTTAAACCCGAACTACGATTCATATTGCAATATTTGGTGATTTTAGTTGTTGGAAAAACGATCAAATTTATTATCAAATTAGCTGTCACAATCAGCTATCGATCCCTGAAAATGACCGCGATGTGCCGCCATTGTTGTCAAGCGAAAATACTTGCCGAAAACCACTTTTTGAACTCAAAATTTCAAAGTATTTTCAGTTGAGAAAATCAAAATAAAATCCACCATTTTGACCGGAAATCGTTTTTCTTTAATTTTATTTCCGTTTCCGGTAGTGGCCTGTGAAAAACGGCGGGAAATATGAATTGGGAAATGCACTGTATACAGTGTACAGTATGTCAACTGGCGTGACGTCGGGCGAGATATCTCGCCTGCAGTACTCAGAAGGTTAATAAGCAAGGAGCCAGGACAGGATCAGACACAACATGGACAACACAGACAAACTTTGTAACCTGGGCCCATATTTTCGAAGCTCTCTTTGTGCTACGAAATCGTAAAAACATCGTAGGGTGTGACGTCACTACAGCACACGTCATAGCTTACGATAATTTTACGATTTCGTAGACTAAGATTTCTTCGAAAAAATATGGACCCAGTGCTTCAGTCTGGATGTTCACTTTGTTCAAGAGTAGACAGCTAAATTCAGCATGTGTAATGTCCCATAAAAACAATGTAATGAAATCAAAACATTATTTTATTAACATGTGTGTGATGCTCTATCATATAAAAGTTCTTCTGCAAACTCAATTTTTTTTTTTTAAATTTCACTGTTCAGTTGATATCGTGTTGGGTTTCTGAAATCACTTTGGTGGAGAAGAAGTTTCGTTAATTTACAAGTAGCACAGTATCATAATAGCCAAGAAATCGGAGTCGAGACCAATATGTTCTGAAGAGCTCATTGAATAAGTTATTTGCATATTGACTTATTACCATCACACTTTCAGACCCTAACAACGTACAAGGCACAACTGGAAGATGACCCAATTGTGTGTGCCCATCTGACGACTCTGTATGACAACTTGTTGGAACAGAATCTGTGTCGAATAATTGAGCCGTTCTCCAGAGTACAGGTGAGAGATACAATTGAGATACAATTACACATTGTCATGTGTCCATTATAGATTGTGGAGGGAACATGAATTTGAAAATGTATCTTGAGGGTGTATACTACCAAATCAAATCCCATAGACGACAATAGTAACATATGTGGCTAAAACTCCCACCTGCAATGTATCAATTGACATAAACACCACAAATGTAAATACTAACACCCCTCACACTTAAAGTGAACCAGAGAAAATTGGGGGTCAAGCTGCTCAGTTCTGAGATAACGGGTAGCGTCTATGACTACCCTAGTTCTGCACAAAATTTGAGTACTTTTTTTTACAGGTAGCCCATACATGTCTCAAGCATAAGGCTACTCTACTAGATGAAATATAATAGCTTCTTTTTTTTTTTACCCAGATGAAACTTATTTTTTTACATCCAACACACTCACATTTATAACCAATCACAGGACTTGTGGAGTTGATTTCTCTATCAAAAGTTGGGTGCACCTCGTATTGTATTGCAAATGAAGCAGTTAAAAAATGCAAGATACAGATATTTCTTTAGTGTTGTTGACT
>JAECMU010152555.1:4270-14485 GCA_016106625.1 Dracogyra subfuscus | reverse complement strand
ACCATTACAGCAGAGGCTACCAACCTCAAAGCAAACTTAAGATTTAAACAAGAAAATCAGCTGATTGACAGGCAAAAACAGCAAGCTGAAAAAGTTGTTACTAAAATAAAAGAAGATTTTGTCCTGAATCATGTTCAGCGGGGGAAAGAGACTGTGAAACGTATTAGATCACAACTGATCCCTGCTATTTCAAGACAGCTCAACAAACGAATGGATTCCTTCACTGATCCTATCTTTAAGGCAATGACAATAGCTGATCATACTCAGTGGGACCTATCTGATGCAAAGTATGGATTGGAACAGATTAAACTGTTATCTGAACACTTTTCTGAAAGTTTGACCTACCACAGCTTTTCTCTAGATATGGCTATCATGGAATGGAGGGGTTTAAAGAAACTCGTAGCAAGCAAATTTATTCACTTTCAGAGTAAACAAGGCCTTTGGTGTCAGATATTCATGCATCATCACTCTGAATTTCCACACATTCTGCTCATTATTGAAATAATCTTGGCTATTGCACTTGCTAGTGGTAGTGTTGAGAGAGGCATAAGTTGTCTTAATCGTCAGTTGACAAATTCCAGGTTGAACATGTCTAATTCTACGCTCAATGATTTACTGGTGGTTAGAGTGAACTTACCTGCACTTCTGGCTTGTGACCCATGTTATGAACAGAAACTGATAGAAAAGGCACTTGGTCTCTATGCAGATGCTAAGAAGCGACGTGACTCGAATCCAAGAAAACTACCAGCACCTTGTAGTATAGTGGACCTCATTGCAGATTCTTCGGAGTCGACACAAGACACATACTTACTTGTACCTTCATCAGCTGTGATCAAGAAAACCTACAACGAACTAACCTGTGTAGAGGACTTGGCATCAGATTCAGAGGATTTGGGTGGTCCCGAAACATATGAAATCTCTGACACTGACAGTGACATCTGAACTGAGAGGCAATTGAAAAATAATAGTCCTGCTATATTGATTATTTGTATAATAATATAAGCAAATATTAAAAAGAGAAATAACGCCATGGATTTTCACAATTTATTTTATTCTATAATTCAGTTATTAAATATGACACTCACACCCATATGTAGAGTATTAGTACAAAGAGAATAGTGATAGGAATTATACTTACATTATACCATCAGTTTCCACTAATAAATTAAGGTACATAACAATAATAATAATGGGAATATTAAACTTGATTAATTTATGGTAACCTATAGGTTACCATGTCCGTATACTTGGTAACCTGTAAATAGGTTACCACCCGTGGTGCTTATTTCGGTGCCTGAGAATGTACTAATTTTACCTGTGTTAGTAATTCCACATAGAGTTCTCTGTGTCAAGAATGTGATCATTTTACCTCTGTTTGTAATTCCACACTCAGGTCTGTGTCAAGAATGTGATCATTTTACCTCTAGTTTGTAATTCCACAGTGAGTTCTCTGTGACAAGAATGTGATAATTTTATCTCTGTTTGTAATTCAACAGTCAGGTCTCTGTGTCAAGAATGTGATAATTTTACCTGTTTGTAATTCCAGTGTTCTGTGTCAAGAATGTGATCATTTTACCTCTGTTTGTAATTCCACACCGAGTCCTCGGTGTCAAGAATGTGATAATCTTACAGGCACCTGGTCTGTGTTTGTAATTCCACACTCGGGTTTCTGTGTCATGAATGTACTAATTTTACCTGTGTTAGTAATTCCACACCGAGTTCTCTGTGTCAAGAATGTGATCATTTTACCTGTGTTAGTAATTCCACACTCAGGTCTCTGAGTCAAGAATGTGATTGTTTTATCCGTGTTTGTAATTACACACAGAATTCTCTGTGTCAAGAATGTGATCGTTTTACCTGTGTTTGTAATTCCACATCGAGTGCTGTGTGTCAAGAATGTGATCATTTTACCTGTGTTTGTAATTCCAGTGTTCTGTGTTAAGAATGTGATCATTTTACCTCTGTTTGTAATTTGTGAAGAATGTGATCATTTTACCTGTGTTTGTAATTCCACACTGAGTTCTCTGTGTCAAAAATGTGATCGTTTTACCTGTGTTTGTAAATCCATACTCAGGTCTGTGTGTCAAGAATGTGATAATTTTACCTGTATTTGTAATTCCATACCGAGTTCTCTGTGTCAAGAATGTGATCATTTTACCTCTGTTTGTAATTCCACACTCAGGTCTCTGTGTCAAGAATGTGATCACATAATTCCACACTCAGGTCTCTGTGTCAAGAATGTGATCATTTTACTTGTGTTTATAATTCCCCTGATTTGCCAATAACACTGGAAAAAATCAGCTGTTGTTTTTTAGCTTCAATTAATGTCAGTTGTGTAACTGAGAGATTAGTAGAGATGATCACCAGATTACATACCTCGCCCCTGGTCAGGTCAGGTCATAGGGTTTTATGTGCACATTCAGAACAAGCTGTTTTAGCACATGCCTGTCATGGCTCATCCGTCCAGAACAGTAAGGTGGGGGGTGGAACAGGGGACCAGCAGTCTGATCAGGATCGGTAACAGGCGGGGGTGGTGGTGGTGGTGCTATGGAATTTATAATGGAGCAGTTAATATGCCAAAGAGAATAGGTGTGCATTTTAGTTTGAGAAAATTTGGCTATTATAGGTTTTGGTTCGCCCCTGTCCTTTGCATACAAACTGTGACACTTCACACCCTGGGTGTTTAGTAACTTGCTCTGTGGACTGTGTAAATAACACTCTCTGTGAAAGGGAACAAACCTTTCCTCAGTCTCACCATGACTTTAGTATCCGTCACGTATTAGCATGTGTGTGCATATATTTATTGTTACTTGTCTCTTGTACTTTGTTCTTTGTAATGAAACTCCCAATGTTCTATCCAATGATCCTATCAATGTATTCAATTTTACCTCCAAAATTCTAAAAATATGCTCTCATAATGTAAATAGATTACAACACATGTTAGATGAAGTAAGGTTTAACCTTTTTCATACTACAAATCACTCAGATATTCTTGGATGTTGTGAAACATTTTTCACAAGTGAAATTTTAAATGACCACATTTCAATATCTGGTTATATACATTGATAAGAAAAGATAGGACCAGTTACTTAGGTGGGGGCTGGGCAATATATTTAAATGATCTTTTAACTTTTGAAAGAAAAAATGAATTTGAAGTAAGTAATATTGAAATATTATGGCTTGAGATCAAACCTACATGTACTTATAAAAAATATTTTTTACTCTGTTTTAGCTACAGACATCCAAAAGCTCCCATTCCCTGGATTGATAAGCTTGAAGAAGAAATTAAGTTAGCAATGCATTATAATTTTGATATAATCCTCACTGGTGATTTTAACATTCATCACCTGTTAGCAAAAAAACACCTCAAAAATGGCTAAACATGCTAGAAATATACAATTTGCAACAGATAATTATTGACTCAACACAGATAATACAAAATTCTAAAATTGATCACATATATGTAACCAATTGTAGCAAAGTACAGGAATCTCATGTTGTTCAATACTCAATTAGCGACCATTATCCTGTTTGCCTTATAAGAAATGGAATATTTCATACAAAACAAAATGCACACAATACTATTACGGTACAAAAGTTTCAACAATGTCAAGCATGCCCCATAAGTTAAAAAAAAAAGAGTCCAGAGGAAAGAGCAGCCAGGTTGGTATTGCTGTGAAATAACAGAAGCCAGATAGTTACGAGACAGATATCACAAGCTAGGTATGTGAGATGAATATAAGGTGTGGAGGAACAAAACTAAACAAATTACAGACAAAGCAAATCAAAACTACTATTCTGCTGCAGTGAATGACTCTAGGGATCCAAAATCATTATGGAAATGTATCCATGAGCTAAATCCTTCACATATATCAAGTCCAGCAGAGCTGAAATCTGACAATGGAACAAAACTTAAGAATAAGACAGACATAGCAAACAAATTTAATGACTTCTTTACTTCTTGTATTGAACATTTGAGAAATAATTCTGGATATGATATGTCAAATCTCGAGAAAGGGCAACATTTTGCAAAGGAGAGACTCACTTATGAGGAAAAGTTTAAGAAAGCTCCTGTACAAATAAATGAGCTTTATAATGAGCTTAAAAACTTAAATGTCAATAAATCATCTGGAGATGACAGTTTAGGTGCATGAATACTTAAGTTAGGTGCCTTGGCAATTGCTTCTTTGTTAATATTTATTTTTAACAAAAATAATAGACAGTGGTATTTATACACAATGTTTTAAAAATGCTAACGTTACCCCAATTTTCAAATCTGGTGACAAAACTGAAGCTACAAATTTTGTATACGCCTATATCTTATAGCCAACGCTGTTCAAATTAATAGAAAAACATATCTCCAAGCAATTTTATGATTACTAGTACTTAACCTTTTATACTCATCTCAATCCGGTTTTAGACCAAAACACTCATGTCAAACAGTACTTATTGATATAACTGATAAATGTTTACATGAAATGAATGAAGGAAATCTAAATGGAGTCATATTTCTTGATTTCAAAACAGCTTTTGATGTTATTGATATAACTGATAAATGGTTACTGTATATTGCCGTGAATTAGCCGAATCCGTAGGTAAGTCGACCCCTTAGTTTGACCCTAAATATCTAGTACAAAATCATCGGCCTTGTGTATAAGTCAGTCATCTTTAGTCCAGCTGTATGTTGTATTGATTTCCATAATACTGTCAACAAATATACTTTTCTTGTTCATTGTATTTGTTTTCCCTTTAATTATTACAAACACGGTAATCGCGATCACAATCAATGTAGCAATGCTAAGATCTACCATCACAACCATGCAGTGAAAATAATTTAGAACTGATAAATCATAACAGAAAACTAAATAATTCAACCTGTAACAACATATCACTGCACACAAGTAATTTATTCACTGGACAGCAAAAAGTAAAATCATTGAGGCATGTTTAATCCCCCACCACACACAAAAACAAAAGATCAGCAGTCCGTGCCTGCAGCTGTTCACGGTACATGGTATGGTCATGTGACAATAGTGGGGAGTAATTATCGTCCTGTAAAATCAGTACGACACACACGCTCATATAATAATCTCTATATATTGCATAATATCACAGATTAGTCTAATATTTTTCCCTATGTATGCAATGCATCCAGAAGCAATTTTGTAAATACAATTTAATAGTGTTATTGGTCTCCAATTTTTTAACAAAAGTTTAGATTTTTCTGGTTTTGCTATACAAGTAAAGTGGATGGTTTTGATTTGGGTACATTTCAGTTTGGGAACCTTTCGACCAACTCCCATTCTTTTTTATCTGGAGTTAAGCACCATGTGACTGGTTAGTGATGATACCACATTTATTTCCTTTATGTGAGTAAGTATATACCGAATGGTACCTTGGCTTTCAAGCATGCATGAGGGGATGTGTGACTTAACATGGAATGATGGTAATGGTATTGGACATTAAATTATTAAACATGTACATTACCTCCGACACAATCTTTTCCACCAAAAAAGATCGTTTCAGTTTTTTTACACCCACAGTAGTCACCGTTTGCAAATCTGTGACAATGACCGACACAAACTCCACACTCCGCTAAAAGGTTTGCTAATAAAAAAATAACATATTATTAATATAGAAAAAACCCTGCATTATGCATATACATGTGCATTACAATAATAAAACACCTGCTATATGTGTATGCGTTCACCAACTGCATAAGGCTTAATAACCAACCATACTATGGGAAGCGGTGGGTTCATTAAGACTTGTCTCAACTCTGTGGATGTGTTGCATTCTCACATAATCTAACAAATATATTATTATGGCAATACAAGCTATATAATATTATTGTAAAGAAGTATTTAAAACTATTTTGACTGTTATCTGTTATTCACTGTGTTACGATATTCACAACCCAACTGTAGTACATGTAGGTAGTTGAATGTTTTAGTGTTGCATGGCCTAATGGCAAGTAATTTACAGGGCCGGTGAATGGGGATGGATGCAAAATATAAAGGCGTTTTAAAAATAACTCACTTCATATTTAAGCAACATAATTTGATATAATACAAATGTCCATTCCAGCTTGAATATTGATTTGATATGTTTAAGTATGAATTGATATACATATATTATACTAATTATTAATAGTATGTACAGTGCATGTCATGCATAATGATTTACCCAATGCTAAATTATCAAAATAACAAACTGTAGCGTTATTTTAACTCCAAATTATTACAAAATATGGACCACCTGAAACTTCAAGGGACTATCTGAAATCAAAGCCAGGTAGTCCTGTTAACACCCTTTAAATATTTTGAAGATCTAACCCTGCAAAGGCAGGGTTTCTGTCAGAGGATAAAATGGGTGTGGCACCATACCCAAATTTTTAAGTTTATTTTTTTGACAAAATTAATGATTCTTATCATTACTGTATAATTTTCTTAACACTAATACTAACCTAAACCCATTTTCTTTCTGGGGGATGACCCATATAACTCCTGTGCCATACCCAGAAATTTCTTTCTGGCAGAATTACACTGAACAGCAAAAGTACCAAAGACTTCATTGTGTAGCTAGAATGTTTCATGTTGTCAGGAATCTGTATACATGTAGTATTGCAGTCCAGGTGTTTCTGAGTTTAAATGTGCTTTTTGAGACTGGCATGGATTTCTCACTCGACCAAAAGCTCATGATAATATAGTTAAAGGGACAGACCCTAGTTTTTAAACACTAAGGCATATTTTTCACCTAAACTCAAGTTTCAACCCATAACAATGGACACTAAATTTGGTTAATTTAAAAACCTGTAACAAATTTGGATACAATAGAGTGTGACCTTGAAATACCCCTAAAAATAGACTAAAACGTGATTCAATAATCACTGCTTTTCAAATGCACGTCCATTTCTAAAACTATTAAAAATGCATTATGTGGTATTAGAAACACCAGGATGACCAGAAAAACTTAGGGTTGTATGGAAATTAATAATCTAAACAATAAAATATAAGTAATGTTTGATTTCAGTGATCATAAACGGCACTAACAGTGAAAAATATGCTTTACAGTTTAAAAACTAGAGTATGTCCCTTTAATGAAAATATATTGTTATCTTCATTACTGACCCAAAATGTGGCTACAGGTGATGCCAAAAGAGTTCTGGACAGCAGTTAACTGACCTGACGGGCAACCTATACACTGTGAACTGTATTATATACATAGGTTAGTTGACCTGACTGGCAACCTATATACTGTGACCTGTATTAAATACATACATGTAGGTTAGCTGACCTGACGGGCAACCTACATATTGTCACCTGTAATAAATACATTGGTTAGCTGACCTGACGGGCACCTATATACTGTGAACTGTATTAAATACATAGGTTAGTTGACCTGAGGGACAACCTATATAATGTGACCTATATTAAATATATTGGACGTCCAAGACAGGCGTGCGCTACAACAGCTTGTTCTGAATGTGCATGTAAAATCATATGACATGACGTGACAATACATTGGTTAGCTGACCTGAGAGACAACCTATATACTGTGAACTGTATTAAATATATTGGTTAGCTGACCTGACGGGCAACTTATATACTGTGACCTGTATTAAATATATTGGTTAGCTGATCTGAGAGACAACCTATATACTGTGAACTGTATTAAATATATTGGTTAGCTGACCTGACGGGCAACTTATATACTGTGACCTGTATTAAATATATTGGTTAGCTGACCTGAGAGACAACTTATATACTGTGAACTGTATTAAATACATTGGTTAGCTGACCTGACGGGCAACTTATATACTGTGACCTGTATTAAATATATTGGTTAGCTGATCTGAGAGACAACCTATATACTGTGACCTGTATTAAATACATTGGTTAGCTGACCAGATGGGCAACTTATATACTGTGAACTGTATTAAATACATTGGTTAGCTGACCTGACGGGCAACTTATATACTGTGAACTGTATTAAATACATTGGTTAGCTGACCTGACGGGCAACTTATATACTGTGAACTGTATTAAATACATTGGTTAGCTGACCAGACGGGCAACTTATATACTGTGAACTGCATTAAATACATTGGTTAGCTGACCTGACGGGCAACTTATATACTGTGAACTGTATTAAATACATTGGTTAGCTAACCTGAGAGACAACCTATATACTGTGACCTGGATTGGAGACAGTTGTTTGCCAAACTGACAGGCAACCAAAGTATTGTGACCTCGACTGGAGACAGTAGTTTGCTGACCCAAAAGGCAACTGATGTGTTGTGACACTGGCACCTCAATGCTATACTAGCAGTCACATATGTTTCATTAACAACATCAGCATACTTTAAAATACTAGCAGTCACATATGTCTCATTAACAACATCAGCATACTTTAACACAAAATCAGGAGAATTTTTTTTTTTTTTAAACTGAAGTGCCAAAATGTAATTGGTGAATATATATTGAAATTGGTAAAGAGATTTTGATAATATTGGCAGTCAAATATGTCTCATTAACAACATCAGTATACTTTGACATAAAAGTAGATTTTCTTTTTTATCTTTTGACTAAAGTGCCAAAATGTACGTGGTGAATATACATTGAAATTGGTGAAACAACCTACTCATTAATCCAACTAGGTCCCACTGGTAACCTTCACAATCAGCATCATCATTAAGTTTCAGTTTCATATCTTTGGTTGTAAAGGGTGGCGTAACAAACTTAAGTTCTTCACTGTCTGCCGGAACAGAGAACGGGTATGTCTATTTCAATGAAAGGAAGAAATGTTTTATTTAACAAAGCACTCAACACATTTTAGAGCAGACTATAGCTTAGTGATAAAGCACTTACATGTTGCGCAGTCGGTCTAGGATCGGTCCCCGTCGGTGGACCCATTAATTGGGCTATTTCTCACTCCAGCCAGTGCATCATGACTGCTACACCAAAGGCTATGCTATGTGCTATCCTGTCTGTGGGATGGTGTAAATAATAGATCCATTGTTACTAATGGAAAAAGGTTTCCTCTCTAAGACTTTATGTTAAAAAATTACCAAATGTTTGACAGCCAATAAAACAATATGCTCTAGTGGTGTTGTTAAACAAAACAAACTTTAACTTTCAACACATTTTATCTACAGTTAAATGCCATTAGACATATGGTTAAAAAATGTAGATAATGAGAGGAAATCCACTGCCAGCAATTTATGGGCAACTCTTTTCGATTAGCAGCAAGTGATCTATATATGCACCATTCCACAGACAGGTTAGTACACAGCGTGAAGCAATGGCTGGAATGAGGAATAGTCTAATGGGCCTATTGATGGGAATTCATCCAAAACTGACTAAAACTAAAGAATGTGTTTTATTGTGCGTGTGGTTAAATATGGAATTAACACATGACAGTATGTACAATGCAATTAAGGAAAGGCTATGTGATGTAATTAAGCAGCAATATTATATAGACCGGCTTCAGAATCAACTAAGTCCACTCGCTTTTTTGTATTTCTCATCATATATGTTAACAAAAAGGTATTAATAAACGGGATTCTGGTGGTAGGTTTGGCAAATATGGGCTTCAAAGTTGGGTCCCCTCCCAAAAAAAGGGTCAAATACTAATAGCACTATTGGGAGAACAGATAACTGGGAGAACCTTTCAAATGATGATAAAAGGATGAAAAGTAGCACGGATGATCTCACTGGGGAGTTTGTCAAATCCAATTAATGAACCACTTGAATTTTCAAGATGGGCGCCATACTGTCCTCCAAATGTTCATTATTGGGATGTGTTTTTCAATATTAGTTATTTTATATTATTTTTATATGTTTAGAAACATGCTGAACCTAACGTCTGACGTGGCAAATATTGGGGGTCAATATATGTCAACCTCTCCAAAACATGAGCACCTACTAAAAGGACTATTGGCAGAGCAGATAACAGAAATGACCTTTCAAATAGTGATACAAGCATGAAACTTTGCACTGATGATCTCATTAGGGAGTACTTATTTCCAATCAATGATTCACTTAACATGTTAAACTGGAGACCATTGTCTCAAGATGGCCACCATATTACCATATAAATATACAGACAAACTTGGTATAACGGCAACTTTTATATAATGGCCACATTCCCATAATGCCCAGCATCCACTATATATCAGCAAAAATAAGGTCAGAACCTGTATTAGTGGCCAAT
>JAECMU010152441.1:0-12124 GCA_016106625.1 Dracogyra subfuscus | reverse complement strand
AGCTTGATATGGTTTAAAAATAGTTATATTTGGTACATGGATACCTGTCTTAATTAGGCAAGGATGGGTCGTAGCCCAGTGGTAAAGCAGTCTAGGATCGATTCCCATCAGTGGGCTCATGGGGTTATTTCTTATTACAGCCAGTGTTCCACAACTGGTATATCAAAGCCCATGGTATGTACTATCCTGTCAATGTGCATATAAAAGATCCATTGCTACTAATGAAAAAAATGTAGTGGGTCTTCTAAGACTAAATATTAGAATTACCAAATGTTTGACATCCAATATCCGATGATTAAAAAATCAGTGTGCTCTAGTGGTGTAGTTTTAAAAAAAATGTCATTAGTTGATGCTATTGTCTATTGGGAGATCAATCTAGGATGCTGCCAGTTTGGTTGTAGATCTAGATCTGAAGTTGTTTGTAGGTAGTTAAAATAGGAAACAGCTAGTACATGTGATTTTAAGAATATTTTTCAATTTGGTCTTTGCCCTGAATGTTGCTTAGTGTCATCACAGTTTCTTTAGACAGGTAGCTCCGAGAGGCATGATCAGTATCACAGCCATAATAATTATCTTTACTAGACTCTTTCATAATGTGGTGGGATTTGATAAGAATGGTGCGGGATTTCACGGTAATGGTATGGTAAGACCACATGATTAACCTGTCTTGTTTGGGCAGACATGTTAAGTAGCCAGTTGGGAAGTAGTACACAGTGGATTAACTTTGAAGAAGATCTGTGACCAGCTATCACACGTATTGTAAACTGTGTGGTAACTGGGAATACTGTCTGAATACATGTATTGCTGCATGTGAAAAGGTTCATTAATATAGATCATTTATTTAATTTTTTCCAGCCACAAATAATTTCCATTCCAGAGTATAATTTTTTTTTATCAATTCAAACCTTGTGTGCAAGTGCAGTTTGGGATGGCCGTGGATCACATACCGTAAAAAGATAATTGTAACCTACTTTACACGCATTGTTACACATTTAAGGAAATCCTTATCGGTTCGTAGCACATTCAATAATTTGTGTGCTCCTCCATTAAACTCCTGATGGGTATGTCATGTACCTCACCAAGACTCTTTGTTAATTTTTATGTTTGGTTTGGAAGGGTAGGGTGTGGTTGTTTGGTTGGATTGTAGGGTTGTTGAATTTTATTTAATGTTTTGGGAGGGGGTAATGTTCTACCATTAACATTTTTATATTGACTGAAATACGAAAAAACTAATTGATATGAATATGTTATGAATTGAAGTTGGTCATATCTTTAATTTTTTAGCATTTAATATTTGTTTAAGAATCTAGTGTGTGTAAGTTTTGTTTGAGACCAAGAGACAAAATTTTTTTTTTTTTTTTTTTTTTTTTTTTTAAATCATGAGATTTAAATGTTTGGATACCTGCTGTGTTTAACTTTGAAGTCGTTAACAATGTGTTTATTGGCTACCTAGAATTATAATAGAAGCCACTTTGCTTGATAACACACTAGTTTATAATAACAGTACATCATGTGAACACTGAAAGGTGTTTGGTGGTAATAATAAAAGTGATCTATTAACATTCTGGTATTACACTGACAACAGAGAAACTCCTGCTAATGAAATGTATGTTAATTATCACAAAGTAAACATTTATGTAAAACGTGTGTTTTCAATATTTGACATCATGAAGGCTTCCGGCTAACAAATGGTTCCGACCTGTGTCAAACTGTTTTATCTCTTCCTGATACCACGGAGAAGCACCATACGCTGTTTTCTAAAGAACTCCTTTCACACCAAGCTGTTAATGATTTTTATCTTGACATTTTCCGATTGTGAACAATTGCCAGTAACATTGTCTAAGTTTCTATTTTGTCTTGTTCAACAGAGCTGGGAAATTAACTCAGCCATTAGGTCTGGGATATATCAGGTGGTGATGTGATAAAGGTTGTTTCTTGAACACCCAGTTATGTTCACCTCTGACCATTGCATTTGTTTACAAGACCTTTAGCTAGTTGTAATGGCAGTGGTGCATGCTAGTCTCCATCTATATGCACATCCAGATGGCTAATGCTGTTCAGCTTCATAAGGATCAATTGTAGTCGAAGATCAAAATATATAATCTTGGTATCTTCCCTATTTTTGACAAAATAATTGAATAAAAACTGAATTAATTAAAAATGCTTTATAAATATATTTTGTTATTATTATTATTTATGATCATACAGCCATATAGTTATCAGGGTTTTGTTTTAAGTACACATGTACATCAGAAAATATATATAATTTGTAAATCTTTATAGTTTTAGTCCTATTTAAAAATAGGTATGTGTAGGTCTTTCAGAAAAATTTGAATGGCATTCAACATAATTGTTATATATCATGATTGGACTATTTCGAAAATTATAACTTGAAAAAACAGATCTTTTTCACTAATACAAATGCCAAATGATTTAATTTTGTGGGTGTTGGGTAAAGGCAAACTATTCACTCTTACCCCATCTAATCATTTCATAAATAGCTATTTATTTATTTTTTGATTTTATTTTTTGATTATTTATTTATTTATTTATTTATTTATTTACTTATTTATTTTTATTTTATTTATTTTGGTAATCACACATAACATATGTGAATGCACTTTGGAATAATGTTGTTGAATTAAACATTGTTCAGGGACAGTTTTGGGTGCATTTGAATGCACTTTGGAATATATTGAAGTTGAACTGTTGAGGACCAGTTTTGGGTATATATTAATCACGATAATGGGTTTGGGCTGACTGGAAACACTTGGAGAATGACAGGTGATGTAGCTTGTCCTGAAGTCATAAACATATACTAGCAATAAGACCAAAACGTGATTATGATGATTGTAATGGTTTCGGACAGCAGGCGTTCATATGGGAATAATAATGATATTGATGTTTTAGTGGACACAGCAACATCGTTCTATTGTTTCATCAACCACAGCCAATAAATAGCATACCTGGTACACACACAAAACGTAGGACATAGCCTAGTGGTAACGCACTCACTGGTTGTTTGGTCAATCTGGGATCAATCTTCATGGGGTGGGTCCATTGGACTACTTCTTGTTCCATGCAGCCAGTGTTCCACAAATGATGTAACAAAGACTATGGTCTATGGAAATGCTGGATATAAAAGATACCTTCCCGCTAATCTGAAAGAATAGCCAGTTGTGTTATGGTAGCAGGTTTCTTCTATGTTTATCTGTGTGGTCCTTAACCATATGTCCGATGCAATATAACCATAATTAAAATGTGTTTAGTGCATCTTTAAATTAAAAAAAAAAAAACACAAAATGATATTACATATATTTGCATGATTTGGATGACTTCATGATTCAGTCAGACCCTGTTTCCAGTTGTCCTATTCCTATGGTTTTGTACCATCTACTACACAAACTGAGTACACTAGTTTATAATGTTTCATTAATGAATTTTAAAATATTTACCTATTTCTGACACTGTTATAATTAAATTTCTCTTGTAATTTTTGTACTTCCAATGCAATTCTTTCAAACATAGCAACAAGTTTTTATTCCATTTTGTATGTATATAAAGATATCCACTATCAAGTTTGTTACATAACTGTTTTTTAAATGTTACATTAAGGGAACACTTAAATTTATAGGGTAATAATTCTGAATCAAAAGCAATAGTACATAAACAAACAATTAAGTTGTTAAGTTTTATTAAGAGCATAAACAGTTTTAAAAATAGTTTTACTCTTAAATCAAGATTAACAACACTAAATTAAAATCAATAATACATAAACTAACAACAAAGTATTTTAATTTATTAAAACATGTTTTATCAAGAGTATAATAGTTTTCAAAAATAACATTTACACTTAAATTTAAAGACAGACACAGTTTAATGGTTGACAGAAAGTCTGTACATTTTTCAACTGAAGGTGTGAAAGTTGACAAATATGACACCATCTTCAGAGAGCTGTTGATTTTATCTGGTATTCTTGTTCAAATCTTCCTTTCATTTTACATAATACGAAGTTGACCTTCAGATAGCCAGATAGTGATGTGTTTCACTGAATTTTACAGATCAAAGTGCGTAACAGTACCGTGTGTAATAAAGAACTTGCATGTCTCAAGGCACACACATTAAAACTTGACAATGTTACTTGCTTTAAAAAGAAGATCATTTGGTTGGATAATTTTACAAGGTGAAGGCAAATTTATTATCTATTAAATATATTGTGCCTATGATCAGTTTTGTCAACGGAACATTTTACATTTCAAGTAATAGAATATGCAGGTACCTGTATGTATAAAGTTGTGTTTTAAAAATATACACATAATTTTAAACTGGACTCATCAGTAGTGCATCTACTCATATGGACAGTTATTTTCCTCCCCTTGAAATAAATATTTTTTTAATTTTTAGTATATAATAAAAAAAGAAAAATTTCTTCTTTCTTTTTTTTTCATTTTTTTTAATTCATTGTCCCCAGAAACAAGAGCAGTGTCAAGGTTGGGGAAATATAAGTGTGGAAATATGATTTAAAAGTAAAACTTGCCTGGGGCCTAAGTTGACTCATTTGAGTGGGCTTTAAAGATGGTATCTACACTTAAGTAATATGGCTGTAAACGTGGCTGTCAGATTGTGCAACACTTCGCTGATCTCCAGGATTGTGCAGCTTACGTTTGTGACATTTAGCCTGGCAAATAGCACTTACATTTCACCCATGAAATCACTGGTTTAAGAAAATCTCCTGTTATAACACTGTAGGTGGCATTAGACAAACAAATTGCACTTTGATTGCAGGAATGTGTTAAACATGCTAACAGTCATAGGTGACTTAAAACAGTCTCACATGAACTTTGAATAGATTTATAGGAAAAAAAATTAAATATATATTTCAGTATGTCTAAAAGAATTATATTTAATATAAAACACTACTGAAGTAATTATAGTTTAGAAAATGAAACCTAAATGTTATGTTCTTCAGAATATACTTCATCTGTAAATTGAACTTGTTTCTTCAAATGACCATTACATATTACTGGTGTTTGATGAACATTTTTTGAATATTTAATAATGCCTCTGCACTCTGTGTAATCAGTGACAGAAAAGAACAGAACTTTATTAGTCAGGCCGTTATGCAGTGGCGTAAGAGAAACATACATATTCTGATTTTGACAAGATGATTTACTGGAGGATACAAATAATTGGAATACATTTCTTGATATGTATATGTATATATACACCCAGTACATGGTATTACATTATAGAGATATGTGTATTAATGTTATAGATACATTCCAAGAATGAATGTTTTAACGACACCCCAGCATAAAAAATACATCGGCTATTGGGACATTCCATGATGTAACAGAGTAGAGATATATTGTAAAATATAATTAATCAAAAGATTTCAGTTACAACTGCATACTTCACAAAAATTTTATATTACAATATATAAATATAAATATTTAGTGCATTTCAATGTATACTTAGATGTAAAAAAAATAATAATAAAATTTTGTAAATTAACATTAAAGACGTAAAATGATGGTAATTGCGACTATTAGTGTAGAATGTGAAAGAAGTCTTTCTACTGTATAGCTTTTTCAAACAACGAGACATAAACGGCGCATTTTCTGAATAGTTCACTGGTTAGCCCAGTGTGAGAGGGTGCTGTACACAACACATGCTACAATGTTATGATTATCTTACTGAGATAATCTCTTTTAAATTGGATCATGATTACCTGCAATTAGACAGTCTCAATCGCTTTCCAATGGTGGGAGTAGCCACTATGTTCACTGGTGGTGTACCACCACGGATGATAATTTCAACTCTGATAGAAAATTATAGAGGGTGTCACAGGGTCACACTGCCCTGCTGTCTCCTCCCTGCCCACTCTCCCCGGGTGGTGGTGATTTAAGGGGCAACTCTGCCACGCAGTATCACCTGAGCCACTCATTGACTTCCTCACAAACCGTGCACTTTGTCAAATCATAGGCGGAGCTTGGCTAGCAATTTGTCTTGTACAGTGCACTTTTTATAACAAGTTAATCATAGATTTGATAAATACTAGATGTAAATATGACAACAGGAACTTTATTAAATGAAATAGTAGTTGATGTGAAAGTACTAAATAGTAATAAATGGGATATAAAAGTTTATTAAACAGTAACATTATTTTAGGTTTTAAATTTAAATCTGTAGAATGAAATATACTGTGTTAAATTTTAAAATAATGGTAAAATGCACACAGTGTTAAAAAATATGTATCTTTAATTGTACTTGACAGTGTCAGAGGCATTTTTATTTAAAATATATTTTAAAATTCTGTCCTTCATACATTAATTTTTAATACACAGTGAAACTGAAAACCCTCAGGCCCAAGTAAAAAGTCTGGTTCTAAGGGGTTTAGATTTATAGAGGTTCTACGTTATACTGATATAGATAGACAAAGCGATCATGAAAAATGTCCAATTTTTAATGTATTTAGGTTTTCAGAAAGTTTTGAGTTGATTCACTGTAGTTAATTTTTCATATTCTCCATGTAAACTTTTGAAATAATATAGATAGTTATTAATATCTGTAATAGATAGTTATTAATATCTGTAATTCAGTTTGAAAAAACTAATAATCCAGCACTTATAGTCATCTTTTCATAAAAATATGCTTTTTAAAAACAATATAATTATTTATCTTATTTTTTAAATATTTCGACACTTTTACAATTATGAACCTGTTAGTTACTTTTTAAAATTATTTTAGTTTTCTTTGTACCATGTTGTTATTATCTCCCGCTGCTTCCCGACCACACCCAGAAGTAAAAGAGCAACATGTTACAGCCTCTGTGGACCAGGATGGACCATCACCATGCACATCCTAAACTCACACATAATTCTCTGTCATCGGCAGTGATAAGAGGTGTCTGATTGAAATCAGGTGATAATGTAACAGCACATTAATGGGGTGACACATTTCAAATAAATTACACTACTGGACATGGCTGGACACCACAGACCCCACAGCCGACCCCAGCTGTGTGCCTCAAGGCATCATCAGCTTGGAGTGATGGCTCTTGGGTGCTTCAGTGATGTAGTTGAAAAATGTGTTTCTGTTATGTTCCTGTTCTGTGAAAATTATTATCCATTGTTGAAATACAGTAAAACCACAAACCAGATGCTGCATTAGTATTTATTAGTATTAGCTATATACATGTAATAGGATGTATATGTTTATGTATTTATATATTTTTTGTCATGTACATAATTTACATATACATGTATCTGTGTAAGCTAGGTGTGTAAGGTATGGTCTAATCATTTCATATTTTAATTGTTTAAACTTGGAATCATTTTATTTGTATATGAATATGTTTGTATTTTATCTGAATTAGTTAATATTTAACAACATTCTAGCACGAAAATAAACCGGTTATTGGGTGTAAAATAACCCTATCATATGTTAGGTATATCAAAGACTGGTATGTTTAGTTACTATATATTAGGCACCCCAACACAATAATACACATTGGTTATTGGGTGTAAAACAACCCCATCATTTATTAGGTATATCAAAGACTTGTATGCCTTGGTCTACTTGTGAACTGCCATGATGTCCAATTGCTCATTTAACAAATAGCTATTTTTAGCAGCAGTAGTTTTGAATTAGATCTCCTTGTGAGCTCGTTACATATACCAGACCACAAACAAAATCAATGTGCTAACTTATATCATCAGTTCTGATTCCTCTATGGAGAAAGAACTATATCGTAATAAAAGGTACATCGCAGGTAAATCATTTCCTAGTTAACCTGCAGAGGAAATGCTATAGTAATATTACAGACTGTTTAAATTTTATATGACTGTCATTACTTGGGGTTATTAATATGTTGTAATTATTAGTAATAATTATATTACTTTGCATTAATAATTGAAATCTGTCAGTTGTCCTAAGATTACGCCGAGCTGATGATTTGTGTCATAAAAGTGTCACCATCAGTCACCAACTAATAACCTTGAAACCTACGCTTGTAACAGACTGTGATGATAACTATCAATCACTTTGTTAATGAATTATTAGAAGTGTCATGTCACTTTGATGACATGAACATGACATATCGCAGCTTGGATAACCGGTAATTAATTGTTTTAACACCTAAGGACTTCCTTTGTGTGTAGTTGTACCATATACTTAAGGCATAAAATAAATCTTCTAAATCAATGATTTTTTTTTAAAGTTATCAACATTCAGACCAAACTATTGAGACTTGCTAATATGTTTGACTCTATGTGTTTGTAAATGTTGTATATATGACTTGGACATGTATCCCATAACAACAAGTCTGCTGTCACTGTTAGGCTGTTAGTTTGGCAGTAATTACCAAACATTTTCAATGTGCCATGGCTTTTTTCAATCTTACAATCAGTTGTCTGGGTAGGCCATACCAGGATCATCATCTTAATATGCCTGGCACGTGTCTCGACTAATTCATGAAGTGAGAATCTCACAGACTTAATTCATGAAGTGATAATCTCACAGACATACTTGATAAAGTAAGAATATGACAGACTTACTTCATGAAGTGAGAATCTTACAGACATACTTGATGAAGTAAGAATATTACAGAAATGCTTTGTAACTGTACATAGTGTCAGTCCTATTTATTGTACAAAACACCCAAATAGAGCCATTGCAATAAAAGAATAATGAATTGAGGATCTCATAGACATACCTCATGAAGTGAGTATCTCACAGACATACTTCATGAAGTGAGTATCTCACAGACATACTTCATGAAGTGAGTATCTCACAGACATACTTCATGGAGTATCTCACAGACATACTTCATGAAGTGAGTATCTCACAGACATACTTCATAAAGTGAGTATCTCACAGACATACTTCATGAAGTGAAGATCTCACAGATTTCATTACATCATGAAGTGAGGAAGTCACAGATCTACTTCATGATGTAACAATCTTACAGACATATGTCATGAAGTGAGGGTCACATACACTCACTTCATGAAGTGAGGAACTCACATACCTACTTTCTGACATAAGAATCTTACAGACAGGAGGTGCTGCCTGTTGAATGTCTCAGTTATATACAGGCAGCACCCATTTACAACTATGCATAGTGTCACTCTGTTAATTCATCTCTAGCAATATTAGTTACGTCATATAGCTTGGACGTCCTGAAGCAGTTTCTCCCATAGTTGGTATTAATCTTACTGTCATCCTGTCGTGGGTTCTTTCAGGCTTCACTGACCGTGAGTCCGATCATGGCAACAGTGGGTCAGGTGGCCACAGTGAGGTGCACAAACTGGCTTCCTCATCTTCAGATTGCGTGACAGGTGCTGAATTTCAGAAGTAACTGTTCTTCACCTGAGCAGTGTGGGCTGTTTGCACTGCAAACCGACTTTGTAAATAACATGTGTAATTATCTGCTGGGAGTATTTCCTAGTGACATAGCCAGACGTTGACATGGATATGAGTTTGTGTGCAGAGTAAGTGTGGATTCTGGCATTCCTTTTCCTTCCGATGTTAATTCTCGGCCTTATTTCTCATTTATTGCTGGGGTTTTTAATAGATTTTTCATCTAAAATGGTACTTCGAAATACATATATTACTTTGAAATATGCACAAGATCTTTGTACATTTTAAATAAATATAAAAAAAATTAATGTTTAATTTAATAAATCTATAGTATGTAAGCTATATTAAAAATAATAATACATATAAATCTGTGTATATTTTATATGTTCTTATAAACTTAAAATAATGTAAAAAGACAAAAATATCTTTCATGACTATATAATACTGTTCTGTTAAATTCTGTATTCATATTTTAAAATCTTAAGTACATGTAAAAACATGTTATTTGTGGTGTTTACAAATCATGCACATCTTTTAAATTATCATTTATAGACCAGTATATATGAAATGTTAAATCTAAATTGAAAACCGTATAAATCTGAAGTTTGATGTTTTTCTTTTTAGTTCTAGATTCTGTAAAAGCAGCGGATTAAAGCTGAGTTAGGAAAGTGTGGTAACATCTACTAATATCTGTGAGGGACCCATACAGCCCTTGACTAATTAGATGGTGTAGATATTATCCTTACAGCTGTAGTGGGTGTGAAGCGCACACTGGCAGCTAATTACACACCTATTTGAAAGTTCTTTCTATTCATCCTATTTTGACACATGCTGTCAAACAGTGGACATGTTCCTGAGAGAGCTAATAATGTTTGGCCATCATTCTAAACAGTAGTTAAATACCCGTACCTAATTACTGAAATAAAAACTTACACCTATTCTCTCCCTGTACTTGGGGTTGGCTGGTATGTTTTCTGAAGGGATCACCTTCTGAATGGGTCATCATTGCAGTAGATGACTGGTTTTTTGTTCTGGTGATTGACACAGTGGCTGTGTATAGCTGGCCCAGGTGTTGAGGTTTTTACAGGAGCAGGTTTCCATAGTGGGACGCCCACTCATCTATTGTCTTCCTACATTATTGAGTAGATCAATCAAATGCTTATGTTTCTTGCATGGCAGGGCAATGTTTTCTCTGCTTCACAGTGTCTGGTACATATCATTATGTGTTGAAGTAATAAACCAACGTGTGATAGAACCATTGATTTGTCTCACTAATGGCAGTCTGTGATTATAGCTAAGTAAAAGCCTGCTTAGTTCAAGTGGTATATCACTTTTTAAACATGGAGGCTTAATTTTGTGACATGCACCAATTGTTTTGCATAACAAAATACACTTTTTTAAATTTGGTTTATGAATATGCGAATTGGATTTGAATAAGATTGAAATAAACATTTGAACAGTACAAAGTATGAAGTTTGTATACATATTTTAGATATTTTATTTGGGAAATTGTGCATTCTCTGGTATATATATATTGCTGCTAAATTTGAAACTCACAGAACAAACAGTAGGGAACGTATTGTGGCCACAACGTTAAACAAGTCGTACCTACTTCTAATTAAAAAAAAAATACAAGTAGATGTTCTGTAAGTGTAAGTTCATGTAAAACAAATGGCTATTTAAAATATATTAATTCAATGCTGATACAAATATATTTAATTACTATTAATTTCAATAAGTAAAAATTTTACAATAGGGTAAGTTAATAATCTGTAAGAGGAAATATGTTCTGAACATATGCTGATGTTTGTGTTATTAGTTCTGGAGTCATATTTTTATGTCTATGGGATGACCAGAAACACATTGTGTATATAGACCTTGATATTCTGTATTAAAATGTATTTAACAGGTAAGTTTATTCATTAAAATTATCAATTAGTCAGAATGACAGCAAGCATGGGACAGCCTCTTTAGAATTACTGTGTGCAAACATCTATAAATGCAATGTCCATTTCAATTATAGCTTTTATTGTGACACACTTCATCTCATTATGTTGTCTGATGAACATTTTGAGGAAGCTAAATTATTTGTGAAAATGCTTTGTTTTGTTTCAAATGGTTTTACTCATCAAACATTGTCTCCAATTTGTCCGTCCACGGTCCGGCAATCATCGGACTATGCCGAAACGAGTAATTGAGGGATTAACAATGACACTGATTGGTCTGTGTAATTAAGGCTGGCCAGTTTTCATTGGTGTATTATGGCCAGTTAGGCCAAGGTATGGTCCAGTGGTTTTGTTTTGCCCAATCCTTTGCACTTTTCTAAGCCTGCTTGTTAATGGAGGTGTTGGTGGACCGATCCGAGTGTGAGATTGGATTGAGGCTACTGGCTGTGTGCAATACCACATGCTACACATTTGTAATGGCTGCACGCTCTTCGATTAGGTGAGCTACAAGTATTTGATAATTAAAATAATCTTATTGGATACCTTCTTAATCTGGTGAGCTTAGTCGAGATGGGATTCTTATAATTCAGTATTATCAGCTAGTCTTTATTTTTCAGGAATTAGGTAAGATTACATTTAATTTTTTAGAATAAGATCAGTTACAACTTTAATAATAACATTATTTTATTAGCAGTTTGTTTGAATTCTGATACTAGTATCAGCTTATGTGCATAGTTTTTTTTAAAAGGAAGTTATCTAATGTATGATAAAATCTGCAGGTAAAACATGTTCTTGTATAGGTTTAAAAATCATGT
>JAECMU010152389.1:0-23013 GCA_016106625.1 Dracogyra subfuscus | reverse complement strand
GATAGGTGTCAGAAAGAGGGAAGGCAAGGGTAGCAACATGCACCAACTGGAATCTTCAAATGCGTATATATTATCATTATTTTATTTAAAGGGACAGACCCTAGTTTCAAACCGTGAAAATTAACATTAAGTTTAGTTAATATACAAACCTGTAACACATTTGGATAAAGTTACAACTGAGTGAAACATGAGCTTGTGACTTTGAAATAGTGAAATACCCTCTAAAAATAGACTAAAACTCAACTCCATAACTGTTACTTCTCAGTTTTTGTTTTGTTTTGTTTTGTTTAACGACGCTCAACACATTTTAAGTACGGTTATATTGGCGTCGGACATATGGTTATGTCGAGAAAAAACCCCAGTGGTTAGCTGACGGGGATCGATCCTAGACCGACTGCGCATCAGGCGGGCACTGTACCACTGGGCTATGCTGCCCGCTGTGTTACTTCTCAGATGCACATGTGTTTAATTTTTTTTTGAGAAATGCATTTTATAATATTAAAAACACCAGGATGACTAAAAATACTTCAAACATATGGAAATTGATAACCTAAACAATAAAATCTAAATAAAGTGTGATTTCAGTTATCAAAAATAGCTCTAAAGGTACAAAATATGCCTTAGTTTTTAAAAACTACTGTATGTCCCTTTAACCTTTTTTTATTTTTTATTTTTATTTTTTTAACTTTTAATGTCCTAAAATTTATTTCTCTAAAGTTCTAACATCATCTTCTGTAATCTGACAAGACTATTTATACATGCGCCAAATGCTGCATGTTAAAAACATTTTACAATTTATTACACAAATTTAAAATGTCAACAGCTGTGTACACCATTGATGTTAATAGCTTGAGAAAGATTTTTGATAAGAAACTTGAACTAGCTCTGGCATCACTTTATTCCAACCACCCACCAAAACGTGCCATATTCCAGAATTAAAAGTTAATTTGGGTTTACACCTGTTGAGGGCTTCACCTTATCAAGTTTTCAATAAGACTAGAGTTTATATTGGTGTTTCCTGCTCATTCTCAGAATATACTGCAGTTGCTGATGCTGGAAAATGGGAGTGTAAGCAGATGAATTGGTTACACCCCCATCATCCAGCATGCCCCAAGTACTGCAATATTTCACTATTACAAAATACTGCAAATAATAAAATATTAGCAATGTTAAAATTTAGAGAAATAAAAAAAGTGACATATCAACGACATAAAACTTTAGGGACGTCATCATTATCGAATATTTTAAATAATTGGGCTGAATTAACAAAGCCTGTTTATGTATTACATGCATGTTACTACGTACATTTACTTAAAGACATGCGTTCAATAAAAACTCACTTCGTACAATTGGCCCATTAAGCATAAGTGGTAGGACTGCATGAAAGAATACTTTTGATATACTTTGACGTTATGCAGCTTACAGTAAAAATTAAAATTAGTTGGAAACTGCAGTGATATGTATGTTAACTAACTATTGTTGTTTGCAATACTTTGTGTTTAATGAATAAAATGTAATAACTGTTATGTGTTCACTTAATCATTGACAAAACAATTACAATGACCTTTTTTGGAACCAGTCTGTTTTATTTGTTATATTTAGCATCATGAAATATTAGCATGTTGTATGGCCTCACTAATATTTTATGCTAGCTAACATTCTTACATTCTCTTTCTCTCTCTCTGTCTCTCTCTCTGTCTCTCTCTCTGTCTGTCTGTCTGTCTGTCTGTCTGTCTGTATCTCTGTCTCTGTCTTTCTTTCTTTCTCTCTCTCTGTCTCTCTCTCTCTCTCTCTCTCTCTCTCTCTCTCTCTCTCTCTCTCTCTCTCTCTCTCTCTCTCTCTCTCTCAGTTGTGTGTGTGTGTGTGTGTGAGGTGTATAATTAACATATAATAAAAAAATTCCTCAGTTTTCCAAACCCGCTTGATAAATTATTTTTGGCATCAATTAAATTCCTTTTAACAAAAACAAGCATTAATGTCCACATTAATTAAGTCATAAAATACTTACAGTTGTATTTTCTATATAGCTGTTTCCTTCAAGCAAACCTGAATGACAGCACTAAAACCACCCAGTGAGAATATTAATGTTACTAAGGGCATTATAATCAAGTTTCCGGGATATTAACCACTAAACTGACTTTATTCAATAGTAACAGGCAAAAGGAAGATAGAGATATTGAAGTATGTTTAATAAAAGACCAATAAATTTATAATATAATAAACTATTACAAGTCAGACTATACAAGTACAGTATAACCGTAATTAGTTGAGTGTTATTTTAAAATAATAATAAAAAAGTTTAAAGTTTGTTTTGTTTAATGACACCACTAAAGCACATTGATTTATTAATCATTGGCTATAAGATGTCAAACATTTGGTAATTCTCACATATAATCTCATGAAAGGAAACATGCTACATTTTTCCATTAGTAGTAGTAAGGAGTCTTTTATATGCACAAGTCAGGATAGCACATACCACAGACTTTGATATACCAGTTGTGGTGCACTGGCCAGCATGAGAAATAGCCTAATGAGCCCACCGATGGGGATCGATCCCAGACCAACCTTGCATCAAGTGAGTGCTTTACCACTGGGCTACGTCCTGCCCATAATAATAAAGAGAAGAAACTTTTGACAACCACATGCACTACCAAGTCATTTTCATAGGACAATAGCATTCAAACAATAACATTATGTACATTTTAAAGGAAAATAACAATGTTTGTTTTAGCCTGTTTAAACAATCCAAACAAACAAATGACCTTTATTCAGAGGTCAAAACTGAGAATGATATATTTTTATGCCCTTTATAAAGGTGGCCTTTTTGTAGCAAAATTAACTGAAGAATGTTCAGAGCAATCTTATGTGGGTAATGATTTTAACAGAATATATGTATACATTTATTAAAGTGTATAAATAGTAGTTTATTCTTACTGACTTCAAAAGTACATGTACTTGTTTATACAGGTTTTGGTAATTAGATATAGTATTTTGTTAACATTAATGTTCTTTCTTTGCCCACTAACGCAACAATTTATAACTTGGTTCTAATAATTATTGATGATCAGTTCTATTTAATTTGACAAATAATTATTTAACTGACAGAGTGTATTGGAATGTTGATCACCAGTACTAGACATGGCCAAGCAAATGTCATATTTTTAATCAGTTAGATTGTCTTCTGTTGTCTTTACATACAACATGCATATATCTAACATTCTTATGTCGAAACAAAAGAAACAAAAACCATCCTTTGTCTGGTTGTGACCGTCTGCATCCCATTGTCATAATAAAATGAGTGCAGAATGAACTCGGTATTGTTCGTGTATGAAAATAATGTCTGACATTTTCTAAGAATGGGTTCAAAGTGAGCTGCTTTCACAGTAAACATGGTCTCAACCAGCCCGCCCCTTCACAGAACTATCAAAGTGCTGTCCAGGTCCCCAGAGGCAAGGGTTACAGGCATTATGTGAGGACATTACTTTGTTACATTTGGCGATAACATACCTCTGGCAGACAACATACCTCTGGCCGATGTGTGCAGTAGGAAGGAAATGTTTTATTTAACAACGCGCTCAACACATTTTATTTACAGTTATATGGTGTCAGACACGTGGTTAAAGACCACCCAGATATTGAGAGAGGAAACCCACTGTTACCACTTCATGGGCTACTCTTTTTGATTAGCAGCAAGGGATCTTTTATATGCATCATCTCATAGACAGGACAGTACATGGCACGGCCTTTAATATACCAGTCATGGTACACTGGCTGGAATGAGAAATAGCCCAATGGGCTCACCGACATGGATGTTCTGTATACAAAATGCACAGTGTGTGTGGTATTTTACAACAATAAGAATTTAGAATTTAAACGTTAAATGAACCCAGTATATATAGTTAAGTGATATAAGAATCATACCATGCGCAGGAAGGAATTGTTGCCCAGTAAAATATCTCCTTAAGAGTGGCTGTCATCCTATAGATGATGCACTAGATATAGATTCATGGAATGCCCATTTGACTCCACATTGTGCCGAGATATGATTTATATCATGGTTTACGGTTCATTCGTTCAGATTAGAAATGTTGTGATATGAATGATAATACAAGCTTATAATGATTCTATGTATGAGACCATTCATGACAATAACAATATGCCCAATATGTCACAGTTATGATGTCCTACTTACCACAATGACAAGTTACAATCACAATATGTCTGGTGCATCACATTCACAATAATTAAGCTACATCTGTGTCATATGTCTAATGTCACAATTAAAATATGTTTAAAAGGTCACAATTACAATATATCTGATATGTCACTATTACAATATGGCTGATGTGTCACAAATACTATACATGTATGTCCATCATATGCCATTGACCATATCTAAAGTGTCACAATTCCAATATGTCTAATACCATAATAAAAATATGTCTTATGTCACAATTCCAATATGGCTGATGACACAGTTACAATGTCTTATGTCACAATTACATGTCTTCTGGCACAATTACAATGTGGCTGATGTGTCACAATAACAAATGTCTGATATGTCATATGTATAATATGTCTGATGTCACAAATACAAAATCGGTGGCTTCACAATTAAAAATGTCTGACATGACACAATTACAATAAGTTCATTGTTAGTTACAATTGGCATGTCCAACACCTGCAATGTTTACAAAATGGGGTATCGTTAAACAAAGATCTGCTTCATTCCTAAGCAACGACAGACCAATTTCTTACCTGTATTCACCAACTAATGTGACATTGGTTGAAGCTGTGTGCATATATCCCACTCAACTACACCAGATAGCTTCCGTGTATACAATTTGGTAAAGTTATCTTTCCACAGGTAATATCAGCTAGTTGTTACATGGTCCATTAGTCAGCTGTCACCATCTGACACATCCTGAAATACAACACAAAGAGAAGGTTTTTTTAAAACACTCAATTTTCTCTGTTTTCTAAATACTGGTATCAATAAATTTTACCTGGTGACTCAAACTAGATTATAGAAGTCACTGAAATTTTCCCATCCTGAGTTGGGTTTCTGGTTATCCTGAGGTGGAACCCGGGATGAACATACTCGAAACCTCTGTAGTATTATGAGCATGATCAAAAGTCACACACACACATACACTGAAGTTTTGGTTTTAGAAAAAAAACATATCTGAGGTTATATCCAACAAACAATGATGAAAGGTCCATTTCAGATAAATACTTACAATGAATGAATGAATTAATGTTTTACAACATCCCAGCTCAAAAAATACATCGGCTATTGGGTGTCAAACTATGGACAAAAAATAAAGTGATAACATCAATATAAAAATTCAAGAGGTAGCTACTCACATACAACTGGTTTTGGGTAAACTGCTACTTTTGAAAATATTTAGATTACATCATGTGCAATTAACAAATCTGAAGATGCTTGATCAAAGATAAACTGCATATTCTGTGGTCTTATACTAGTAATACTAGATAAAATGAGCAAATTTTATTTTTAACAAAAGTAGACAAAATTCATATAGCAAAAAACATAGAATATAAAAAAATTCTAATTTTTTTGTCTGTTTATTTGGGCTGTTGTTTTTGCTTGTTTTTTGGGCGGGGGTTTTCAAATGCCTTAAAGAAGCATTAATATTCCTAGAAGTATATTTTTAATTTTTAATATTTTTCCAGGTACAGAAGTAGAGTTGGGATTGGATGACAGGCTAAAGCCTATATATTATGACTAAATATTGCAGTGAATACAATACTTGAATGAATGAATGAATGAATGAATGGTAAATAACTGAATGATTGAATGCCCAAATGAATGTATGAATAAATGAATGTGTGAATTAGGAGATAACTATATGGAGTTTTTAGATTTGCTCCTGCAAATGTAATTTTTGACTGAGGTAAAAAAACATTTCCAGGCATCAAATAGACAATAACACCCACAAATCTAAAAACTCCATATGGTTATGTCCATTGTAAACTGAATAGTTTTTCTACAGAACTAACTATATATTTGGCATTTTTTAAACAAAATATCTGGCTACAATCTAACTGTAGACCTTTGAATAGTAAACTTTGCCTGTTCCAATTGCTAATGATGTCTCTTTCTAATGACGTCATTAGCTTTCTGGGTGTTACTGTCTATTTGATCCCAGAAAAAGAATCTAATTAACCAATCAAAATACAGAACACACCCCAGTCAGTTTACAAGAAATAAATGAATGAAAGAATGAAAAAAAGTTTGTTTTGTTTAACAACACCACTAGAGCACATTGATTTATTAATCATCATCCATTGGTTTGTTGGTTTGTTTAACGACGCACTCAACACATTTTAATTACGGTTATATCGGCGTCGGACATATGGTTATGTCGAGAAAAAACCCCAGTGGTCAGCTGACGGGGGTCGGTCCTCATCCATTGGGGCCACTGGTGGACACTTTGCCACTGGGCTACATCTTGCCCCGAAAGCATGAATGAATGAATGAATGATAGGTCAGATGAACAGACTGATGAAAATAGATAAAAACAGAAATAACCATTTTACAAAATACGATGTGCCAACAGAAATAATGGAATAATTTCTCAGTCACTGGTCAAGTGATTAATTTATGCCACTGATGAAGGAGCAATTTTCCAATATTGTCATCACTCCAATCTCATTTATCTAGCTGGCCTCATCATCATTTACTTCACTTGAACAGGGCTGTAACCACTAATCCTCAGTGATTGGTCACAGCAGGTACTATTTTCCTTCTCACACGGAACGACAATCCAAACTAAACGGATGAAAATTACCTACGTCTGGGTCAGTCAATGGTTCCTAAGTAGCTGAGGAATGTGCAGAGTGAGGATCCAGGTAATTCAACATTGCATGCAAACACTATCAGACAACTGGAGGCAGCAAATGGTATTGTCAATCACACTAAAGGTCAATGGGAATGGATCAGAGAAAACCGGCCTTGGAGTGGCACAGTGGTTAAGCCATTGGACTACAGGCTGGTAGGTACAGGGTTCATGGCCTAGTACCGGTTCCAACCCAGAGCAAGTTCTTAAGGGCTCAATAGGTAGGTATATGGTCACTACACCCTCTTCTCTCTTACTAACTACTAACTAACTAACAATAAACCCACTGTCCTGGACATATAAGCATGAAAATAAATTGAAATGGATCAGAGAAATCCAGTTATTAAAAAAAATCATTGACATTTTTATTGGTATTTATTGCTCATCCAATCTGATGGTGAGCAAGTGAGTAAAAAAAGCCAAGAATGATTTTTCTTTAGGCTAGGAAATGTATTTTTTTAAAGTAGAATTAAAAACTTATCATTAATGTACCATACTAATCTTCCCAGATCCTTTTTATTTATAGAAACAGTGACTCAGATTTCCACCAAAATGTCCGATTGTTTACATTATAAAATGTCTGATGTTTTATTAATACTACCATATTTAAAATGTTTTACATTACAACACACCATGGTTATTTACAATTTTACATTTACAAAACATAGTATATATAATTGTATACTTTGAATACAATGATTCTACAAGCATTATATATTATTTATACAGAACTTTACATCTAACATACACAAAGATTTTATATCTTTTACATTTCAAAACATTACAGAAATTAAATTACAATTTTCACATAAACACATCTGTCACTATATCAAAACATACTTCCTAAACCCTTCCTCCATGATGTGTAATAATTTAAAAGCTATAAAAATATCATCCAATTCATATATCTTTCACCGAGATGAGAACTGATGAGAACTGTTCCGTTGTTTGTCCACAAAGCCAGTAAAACTTATCTTCAATCATAAAAACAGTTCTGAAGTGTTCTGGCAGCTTTATCTTTCCAACGATCACAACACAAGATTACAAGCTAGGAAAAAACTATTGCAGACAACATACATTCCTCTAAGTTACAGGGTTTTTTTTGTGTATAAAACATCACATTAAGTTATGTTTTTTCTCCAAGAAAAATCGCACTAGTTTGAGGTTTTGGTTCCAGTATCTCAGATACGCTGAGGCCAACTGTTAACACTTACTGTTTGCTATGAAGTAATCAACTCCTAAAAGTAATCGCAACTCACTCGTTTTCCATTTATGATGTCTTATCTTCTTTTTTTCACCATTTTTTATTTCCTGAAAATCCCCCCAATATACTGTATATTGAAATAAACCAAAAATGATTAAAACATTTAAACACTAAACACTGATGAGACTGGAGACAACAAAACAATATTGTTTATAAAAGTTTAAAGTTTGTTTTGTTTAATGACACACTGATTACTTAATTATTGGTTATTTGATAATTATGACAAGTGGACGGAATGGAAAAGTACATTTCCGTATTTCTGTCACATCCCTGTAAGTGCCACAATCCTAAACATCTAACTTTTTTTTCCCTTTTTTTTTTGTGGTTTGTTTAATGATGCACTCAACACATTTTAACTATGGTTATATCGGCGTCGGACATATGGTTATGTCGAGAAAAACCCCATCAGGCGGGCACTGTACCACTGGGCTTTGCTGCCCGCCATAAACATCTAACAGTCAGTGATTAAACAGTATATTTAACCAAATATTCCGTATATTTTTTTATTTATTTTTTTTTTTTTTACAGCATCCTAACTCTTAGCAAAATATGAATTTAACCTCTCCTTGGAACAAGTTCTACTCCAGATCATGAAATACACAATACAGAAATCCTAATATTAACAAAACATATGCCAACCGAAAACACGGATCAAAGTTCAAGTGTAACTGCTTATTATACAAGAGTGAAAATGGTGGACAATTTTCAACTTTCTATCAGCATTGCATGGTGTCTCTCAGATATATATTTATGTGCTTATTAGTGAACATTATGGTTCAGCGATGCTTAAAATTACAGGTTTATAGCTGTGCTGTCAACAGTGCAAATAACAGATGTATCCATTCAGCTAGGTTTCACTTTGACAGACCATCAAACAAGTAATTTCTGAATAGCACAAAGCTACAGAAACATGCTATGATTTTAAAATTGCTTCAATATGGTTTGAAATCTAAATAGAAAGTTAAATACAAAGTACATACATATTTTATTCAGTACTTTTAAGACCATGAAGCAAATAATTTCTTAAAGGGACAGACCCTAGTTTCAGCCCATTAAAATGCACACTAAGTTTAGTTAATCTACAGACCTGTAATACATTTGGATAAAGTTACAATTGAGTGAAACATGAATATGTGACTTTGAAATGGTGAAATACCCTCTAAAAATCGAGTAAAACTTTACTCCAAAACTGTTACTTCTCAGACAGATGTGTATTTTTAAAAATAAGAGAAATGTCTTTTGTGATATTACAATCACTAGCATGACCAAAAACACTTCGAATGTATAGAAATGGATAATCTAAACAATAAACTCTAAGAAAAGTATGATTTCAGTTATCAAAATGGCTCTAATAGTAAAACAAAATGCCTTAGTGTTTAAAAACTGGAGTATGTCCGTTTAAGAATAAAACCAGTATTTTATAGTGACATGTAAATGCACTAATTTAATAACTGCTTAAATATGATCAGAAAATGTAATTAAATATTTAAAGAAATGTTTTATTCATTGAGGTTTCTGAAGAGTAACATGCAGGTAAAATGAAATATGCCATCATTTTAAAATTGCTTAATTATAGTTGAAAAAATATATATTTATCTAAAAGTCCATACACAAAGGTGCTTTTATTAAACAAATGGTAAGTACATGTACTATTTTTTTTCAAAATATTAGGTTCAGAATGATAAAAACAGAATGATAGATTCTAAATTATGATTTTTCAAAGAACAGAAAATTATATACAGGTACTGAATACTTTGTGCACGTAATTTCATTGTTACTTACAAAAGTTTATCTCCAAGAACTAGGTACTTCCCACCCTTACAAAATTAGGAGATAACCATATGGAGTTTTTAGATTTGCGGGTGTTATTGTCTATATGATCCCACAAATGTCATTTTTGACTGAAGGCGTTAGCAACTAATGGAAAATATAGTGGCTTTCCGCTCTAAGACTAAATATCAGAATTATCATGTTTTACATCCAATACTGTTGAATGTAAAACGTGATAATTCTGACATATAGCAAATTATTAATAAATCAATGTGCTCTAGTACTGTCATTAAACAAAACAAACTTTAATAAAACTTTTTAGCAACATTTAAATAAAATTAAAACATTAAAAATCTATACACTAAGCTTGTACTGTACTCTACTGATCTCTGTACATATTATTAGTGGGCAGCATAGCCCAGTGGTACAGTGCCCGCCTGATGCACGGTCGGTCTAGGATCGATCCCCGTCAGCTAACCACTGGGGCTTTTTCTCGACACAACCGATATAACCGTAATTAAAATGTGTTTAGTGCGTCATTAAACAAACAACCAAACCAAACAAACTGTACATATTAAACATCATAACAAAACACCCTCACCTGGTGATATCTTCAGCTATATACCAGATTCATATAATAAACAGAATAATCCCAAATTCAAACTGAGTCCGAGAAGTGTTTTTACAAGATCACACACAGACTGGAAGGAATCACATCTGCCCTAACTGTAGACAACATAAGGAAGACAAGTGTCTTTTAATTCACTCTCCCAGCAGTCAGTGTGGTGAGTCTGTGTGTTGTGAATGCTGCCAACATGCTGTAACAGCCATGGTTCTTAGAGGTGAAAGAGATTGGAGGAAACAGCAAAGTAAATCAAGTCTTGTTCACCACCACTGTAAAGTCTACTCGCACTGTATCAAGGGAAGATTTTCTCAAACATATCACACAGGAACAAAATACTTGCTGCCTTACCAGCCATGAAGGTGTAGTGTTTAACGGAGACTTGGGGACGCAGCAAAGTAAATCAAGTCTTGTTCATCACCAGGAATGAAGATTTTTTAAAATTTAACAATGCACTCAACACATTTTATTAATGGTTATATGGCATCGAACATATGGTTAAGGACCACACGGATATAGAGGGAGGAAACCCACTGTCGCCACTTCATAGGCTATTCTTTTCAATTAGCAGCAAGGGATCTTTTATATGCATCACCCCCACATACAGGATAGCACATACCACAGCCTTTGATGTACCAGTCGTGGTGCACTGGCTGGAGCGGGAAATAGCTCAATGGGGCCACTGACGGGGATCGATCACAAACCATCAAGTGAGCACTTTACCACTTGGCTACGCCTCACCCTGTATTCACCACGATTGCACCACCATTATATCATCTACTTGCACTGTATCATGGGAAGATTTTCTCAGTCATACACAGGAACAAAATACTTGCTGGAATACTAGTTTTGATCCTGTCATGGACATAACTCTCTGGCTAAGTCTGAGGTTGTGGCCAAGACAGGTGTGCTTGAACAGTTTTCTGGCCTTCTTTATGACACTGTGGTTAAAGAAGACTTGCTGAAACCGGCAAAGTAAATTGAATCTTGTTAAACACCATGATAATCACTGTTATCAAGAAACTAGTTTCTTGAACACAGACAGGGACAAAATCAAAAGAGCAAACAGTTGCATTTATACACAAGAAATAGATGGCGTTGTGATTAAAAAGAAACAAGTGTTGGTATTTATACTTTTGTGATGAATATAACTAACTGTAAAACACAGACATACAGGTACCATAATCATGAAATATTTTTCATTTATCTCAAAACAAGTTAAATTGAACAACTAGATAGAAACAAAAATAAATGAAAGTGAAATGAACTTGCCTTCATTTTGGTAAGTTTTAAGTTAAGTATATTCCACTAAAATGTAGAAAATGATTCACAAATACCAATACTCTATCACCAGACCAGTTGAACATAGCATTATGCTGGTATCCTAGTCCTGGTCATCAGTTCACCTCACCAATAGCAAACTAATGTTGTGAAACATCACATTATATATCACGTGCATCTACCAAGTGAGTGACAAGCAATATGACTGACAAGATGATTCTGATTTGAGATAGCCAAACCCTGACTAACAGAACACTGATTGTGTGATCTCCCTCCCAAATACCAATCCCAGTCTACTCAAGATGGATGTAAACACTTCACTGCAGTGTAAGTTGGTACTTATTCGAAGTACTTCATATTGGTGTAATGGTGTCGTTATTAACTCCAGTGATTTCCTGCAGTGTCTGCTATGATTCAGTTTTAATTTTGTGAGATCTTTTCACATAATCACATAATCTAGTTTGTAAACCAATGCAAAGAAGATTGCTGGCTCAAATCACATTCATTCTTGTATGTTTGGTTGCTTTCAATTCCATCCCATGTTCCATTATTGGAATATTAAATAGGGATGAAAATAATGTTGGACAGAAAATCCAGAACATTTTTTAGTGTTTAGAAAAGTAGAGGGCAGAGTGCAAGAAGAAGGACAAAAGAAGAATATGATG
This sequence comes from Dracogyra subfuscus, assembly GCA_016106625.1. Lineage (NCBI taxonomy): Eukaryota > Metazoa > Mollusca > Gastropoda > Neomphalida > Peltospiridae > Dracogyra > Dracogyra subfuscus. The sequence continues at coordinate 10,548 of JAECMU010152389.1, read as the reverse complement.
TTTTGTTTTGTTTTGTTTAACGACGCACTCAACACATTTTAAGTACGGTTATATTGGCGTCGGACATATGGTTATGTCGAGAAAAAACCCCAGTGGTTAGCTGATGGGGATCGATCCTAGACCAACCGTGCATCAGGCGGGCACTGTACCACTGGGCTATGCTGCCCGCTGAAGAATATGAAGTTTTTGGACATATATTTTGGAAATACTATTTCTGACCAAAGACACTGACATGTACAATCCTGTCTATTGGAAAAATAATATAAAAGACTAGTTTATGTGGTAGCTGTAGGGGTTTTTGTTCTCATTCGGTTGAGATTACTGTGTTCACATTTGATAGTTGCTGGTTAAATTAAAATAAAGAAATGTTTTATTTAACGATGCACTCAACACATTTTAATTACGGTTATTTGGCGTCAGACATATGGTTAAGGACCACACAGATATTGAGAGAGGAAACCCGCTGTCCCCACTTCATGGGCTATTCTTTTATATGCACCATCCCACTGACAGGATAGCACATACCACAGCCTTTGATACACCAGTCGTGGTGCACTGACTGTGATGAGAAATAGCCAAATGGGCCCACTGACAGGGATCGATCCCAGACTGACTGCTCATCGAGCAAGTGCTGTACCACTGAGCTATGTCCCGTCCCCTGGTTAAATTAATGTTGTGGGGTGTTGTTCCTTTCCTTGGTGCTATACTGTAGTTTTACACCTTATTACAGTGTTATAATATATCACAGAGGGCAAAACTACAAACATACTGTGATATACTGTATTTGCCATGGATTTTTTTTTTTAATGAAAAGTAATTAATTGTTCTCCTAATTAGATCATGGAGAGCCATTTAAGATAGTACCATATTTAAGATATTACCATAGTGATACCATATATATTCACATGATATGGGGAGCTAAAAGTCACTGTCCTTGAACTAGTCTCAGGGGAGTGAAGGGAAGCGAGAGTGATAGCTCCCCTAAATGCTTAGTCTGATACATCTGCTGTCAACTGAATTTGTCAAAGCCACATGATGACGCACATATTAAGACTAGTAGTCGCCTTTATTTGGTGCTGTTCCACAAATGTGTGGGAACTGTTTCTCAAAGTATTAATTAGGTTTATATTGCTTAAAACACATTTTGATTTGATGACCAAACTTCTTGTCTTTGTGCACTAAAGCAATGCATCTGGTAATATTAAAAAGTGTGGTATGTGCTGACCTGTTTGTGGAAAAGTGCATATATGCTCCCTAGTTGCTAATGGTAAAAATATAGCAGGTGTTTTCCAAGACTAGGTCAGTAATACAGCTGGTTGTGCTACAGAGGTGCCTGTTTTAGCTGGTTTCACTGTACTCAGTATACTAGTATCAACACTTGTCACATAATTAACAGTAGTGTTCAAACATCGGCCATAAACTAGCTCATCATGGGGCAGAGCAGATGTTAAATTACTAACCAGGGGACGGTGAAAATGTATTATTGTTTGTCCTACATACAGTGAAACCTGTCAAAACCAGACCCACTATAAAACAGAATTCCCTCAAAACCGGATGTTTTACAGAGTCCCTTTATACAAACAAGTACAGTAACAATTGTTTTTGTCCCATGGGTGTCTGGTTTACACGGGTTTCACTGTATAAATAAAGACAAAAATCAGGATTTTGCTCCGCCCCTACAGACTGGGCTCCACTTTACTAGAGACTGTGTTACCACCCTCCTCTAGATACTGTTAGCATGGTCCTGAGTTACAAACCTAATAGCCAATAATGCACAGGTATTTTGTTTTCAAAGAGCCTTTCTGCAGAACACCACAACTACCCAAGTACCTCTACATACAGTGAAGTATTCTTGCAATAAACTGGGGTGGGATATAGCCCAGTGGTACAGCACTCGATGCACAGTCAGTGTCGGATCAATACCCGTCGGTGGGCCCATTGGGCTATTTTTCGTTCTAGCCAATGCACCACGACTGGTATATCAAAGGCCATGGTACGTACTATTCTGTCTGTAGGATGGTGCATATAAAAGATCCCTTAGTCCATGAAATAGCGACAGAGAGTTTCCTCTCTCATTATCTGTGTGGTCCTTCACCATATGTTTGATGCCATTTAACTGTAAATAAAATGTGTTGAGTGCATTGTTAAATTAAAAAAAATTAAAATTGTTTTATAACAAACTGTAAAGGACCATGATAGTTAGTCTGTTATAATAGTAGCTTGCTGTACAGATACACATAAGTTGGTTATCAGTTAATGTATAGAGAGATACAAAATGGGGATTTACAATCAGTTTGTTCTACACAGTAGTTCGTTCTAAGCATGTTTGATATAAGTGTACTTTACTGTACCTATATTGCATGACACGGCAGTGTAAGCCCCCCACCTGACCCATGGTTTGTGTTGTTACCCACAGTGGTATAATCATTCTAAGACCACGTAATAAACAGTCGTCTCATGCTTCCAGTAACACACACTCCATGTCAAACCAAATCCAGCGTTTTAGCCACGTTAGCCTTTCTCAGACTTTAATGCCTGCACCTGGGATGGTATTATCATGGTTGGTAGGTACAACACTTATTGCACAGATGATGGTGAAGAAATGTTTTAGAGAGAGAGAGCCTTTGTAAAACCTACAGGATTTATTGCGAAATAAAATTTCATAAATGTTTTTTAAAAGTACAAAAATTATGGAATATAGAATATTATTTATTTGGTATACTTTTTTATTTTAAATAATTTATATACTTTGATTGATTTTAGTAAAACTTAAAAAATGAATAACAAAGTATATAATTTATTTTATTATTTATTTAGTTATTAAGAAATACATTTATGTATATAAAAAAAAGTAAATAAATATCTTCCACTGAATAAATAATTTTAAACAGACAAATAATTAGCAGGAATGAATATTTAATGCAGAGTTTAATAATCTTAAAAAATATTTACACTAAGTTTATTATTTAGCCTCTTTTTTATGAAACAAAAATATAAAAACAAAATATATTCCTCAATGCAATTAATATTTTGGTGGAAAATTCTTAAATTCTTAATAATAAAAACTGCATCTATAATTTAATACTGTTCTTTTGTCAGAACAGTAAATTGTCAGAACAGTAAATAGAATAACATTTTATTATAACTACAGATTATTTTAATTATAATAAATATTTGGTTACATCAATATCATACTTATACCTAGATTATAACATGTTTGAAATGTGATATGGTTCTACTTCAATAAATCTTGAAATACTATAAAAATAACAAACATTTTTTAAAACTGGACTTGTTAATTTTTATTTGATTCAAATGTTCATCTGGACCTTCATATAAATAATAATAAGCACAGTTATTAAATCTATCAAAAACAAAAACCTATTAAATGTATTAGATATAGACAAAACGTTATGAAATCTATCAGATAAAAACAAAAACCTATTAATTGTTTTAGATAAAGACACAAAAAAGTTATTAAATCTATCAGATAAAGGCAAAAAGTTATTAAATATATCACTTTGTTCAAAACTATTATTAAAATACTCACACTTCATTCAGTTATGAAAATATATCCTCTTTTTTTTTATAACAGTAACTGATGTATTATTCCAGATCAGGTTTTCGAGAATATAAAGAAAACACTTTAATGTTTTAATGCTTAAAGCCTCGTCTTTCAACAGTTGTGTGAAGTACTGCATAACAATCCGAACCACTTCATCTGTGTACAGCCAACCATCCCATTTAGCGACCTGGCCTGCAACTAGATTGGATATACCCGCCCACCAATAGGCTTGGTTTTCACTTCACCACTGGAGATCAGCCAATCTGTCCACTAGTGACCGACGACTTGTTACTACTGACCGACAGTGGATTTCAAAGTGATCTCCAGGCAGAGAGGACAGGGAGAGGCCACAAAACACCAAGAGTCGGACTACTAGACTCCTGACAGCATGAAGATCGAGTGCACACGAAGAAAGCTCCAACGTGTCGCACGTTTATCCATCGGTGGCTGTCAAGAGATGAGAGTCTGTCACCCCACACCCCCAACAAGCTCGTTGTTCAAATAAATTGGCTTACGGTGGCCGTCCCTATCACTTGTAAGGTGGAAAAACATCCCTATTATGAGTCCCAATGAGATTAGAACAGGACGAGGGCAAGCCTGTTGTCCAGAGAATTTGCAATACACGTGAGAAGAGAAACAGCTAGTTCTGGCACGACAGGAATTAAGAGAAGATAAAGGGTCAGATATTGTAAACTGTAACACATGACACTGTGACCACGACCCAAAACGACCATGGGCAATTTGATATTAAATATCCTCTTTGTCAATTAATGAAATAAACCTAAGAAAGTATGATGTATAAAAGAAACTGTTCGGATATTACTCTCTAAATACCCTAATGTTGAGATCATTAAAACAAGAATTCTGCTGAATTAAATGTCTCATCTACCAAAAACATTTTTCATGCCCTGTGATAAACATCCAACTATAAACCAAGTTTCACTGACCTAGGACTTATAGTTCGTGAGAAACAGATCTAAATGTAAAATTTTAATGTTATACGTTAATACAAAAGTTAATGTCACAGTCGTTGGAAATGTAATACCTGTATCTCACCTTTTTAATTTGTAAAGTGAGAAAAAATCCCCAAAATACTTCAATATTATCTAAAATTTGTACAGTGTAATTATCATAATGATTATCCAGAAACTGTCTATAATACCATAGTACAGACTTCATAAAAACTACTAACATACCCTAGTACAGACATAATAACTATCTATATTTGTCTGTATCATCCTATAAGAACCATTTAGATATTGCCAATAATACCTTTAGTATAGACATAATAAAACATGTCTTAGTATTGCCTATAATATCTGTAAGAACCATTTAGGTATTGCCTACAATATCCATTATAATATAGACATCATAAAAACCATCTAAATATTACACTACACAAAAACCACAAACTGATAAAAGTTAAACACTTCATAGCAGAAATTAAAGTTTGTACAACTTACAACTACAGTGAAGCAGTGCTACTTTCAGTGTTACCTATAATATTAATACCCCAGTAACCATACAGTTATTGGTAATAATGCCTGTAGTGTAGGTATGGCAAAAACTACAGACATCGCCTTGTATGACTTCAGTATATACAGACATGAGACAATCCGTAGGGTAACCATCCGGATACAAAATAAGAAATCAGTGGTCAGTGATGCTTAGTAACTATTCCACAAACGTATTTTATGTTTAAATGTTTCCTGCTCCAGTGCATTTGCGGTTCAGAAAAATACCTACAATGACAATAAAATACAGCAAACCATACTGCCTGAACACCCCAACACAGCCAACGTGATACTAACCTTCACACGTCCAAGATAAAATTGGCTCTCTTTTTTATTTCCTACCCTAACAAAGAAGACGACAAATTTCTCAAGTTAAATTTCCAATTGACTGGATGTAGCGACGTCTCAAAAGATGGGTATCACAGTAAAACACTGTTTGCAAGCATTCATGACACATAAGGTGTTTATGAAGCACTCTCTTTGTAGTGCAGCCATGCATGCATATTTGTCATAATGTAATGCCACTCATAGTGTAATATCACCCCTGTAGGGGGTCACTGTTTATCAGAGGCAGCCAATAAAAAACCACTAAATGATGACAGCAAGAGATTCAAAAATCTCATCACTGAGTGATGATCATGGAAGTCGCCAGCGGGGGGCTCTGATGGAGGGAGAGGCTTCCCACACCATTCATGGCTGGATTTCTTTTAAGGGTTCATTTGTGGTTGCACAAATATGCCACTAAAATGTAAGCCCATATATTGTAAATCTTATAGCTCCTGAATTGTGGCCGACCGACGTTTAACTGTAACTTACTTCACATATATTGGTAAGTGATAATACAGTAAATGTTACCTTTTAATAATATTGAGTATCACAAATTACTAACGGTTAAACGAAATAATCAGTAATTTGCATTGGTTATTGCAAACTAAGCAAAATTAGCAGTCTCTATTTCACAATTAATACAAAATTCCCAATTATTTCCATATGCATACATTTTGTGAGCACTACTAAAACAATACACAACATCCCATCCACTTTTTAATATCTCCAATATGGGCCATAACTCTGTGAAAATAGGTAAATCATCATGAAAGTCATACTTAACAGTACATGATAAAGCTATACACAAAATTCCAGCTCAATATCTTGAGCCAATGTGCAAAAAAATACCCACAAAAAAAACCCACCACCAAAAGATCTGGAAAACAAATAAATCCCTTGCTGCTAATCGAAAAGAGTAGCCCATGAACTGGTGACAGCAGGTTTCGTATCTCAATATCTGTGTGGTCCTTAACCAAATGTTCGACGCCATATGACTGTACATAAAATGTGTTGAGTGCATCGTTAAATAAAACATTTCCTTCCTTCCTTTGTTCCAGCCAGTGCACCATGACTGGTATATCAAAGGCCATGGTATGTGCAATCCTGTCTATTGGATGATACATATAAAACATCCCTTGCTACTAATGGCAAAAGAATAAGAATAAGAATAATTTATTTGCATAACACCTGACTATGGGCAGAGCAAAAATAACAATATAATATACATATATCTGCAGTAACAATAACATAAATGTACATTAATTACATGAACAAACATTGGAATCAACAAATATATTTTGTAATTTAAGCCTTATTACTAGTGATATTTTAAACTGGCGGGTGTGTTCTGTAGTGATTGGTTAATTACTTCATATTTCCGGGATCAAATAGACAATAACACTCGGAAAGCTTATGACATCATTAAAGGTGACATCATTTAGCAATTGGAACAGGCGAAGTTGACGATTCAAGGGTCTAAAACATTCAGTTTACAATGGACATAACCATTTTGAGTTTTCAGATCTGCGGGTGTAACCGTCCATTGGACACTCACAAATGTTTAATTGTTTTACCTCAGGCTAACGCCTTTGGTAAAAAATAACAACAACCAAAAACAACCAAAAACTCCACATGGCTATCTCCTAACCAATATTTAGGTAAAAGCAAATATTGTCAGAAATTAAAAAAACATCAAATATGGCGTTCGTGAATTTATTTTTCATGAATCCACACACCCTTGTACATTCTCCATTAGTTTATACAGACGTGAACAATTTGAAATTACAAAATGTAGTGGGTTTTCTCTCTGAGACAATATGTCGTAATTACCAAATGTTTTGACATCTAATAGCTGATGATTAATAAATCAATGTGCTATAGTAAGTCATTAAACAAAACAAACTTTAACTTTATTTGACCCAATACATTTTCAGACTAGAAGATTACACATTTAATTTTTGTAAACATTCTCTGATTGTAACCTCTTAATACTGATGATATGCACCATCCCACAGACAGGACAGCACATACCACAGTCTTTAATATACCAGTCATGGTGCACTGGCTGGAATGAGAAATAACCGAGTGGGCCCACTGATGGGGATCGATCCCACACTGACCACACATCTAGCAAGTGCTTTACCACTGGACTACATCTCGTACCTTGAAATAATAAGTTAGAAGTTACATGTAGGTCTAGAACCTAAAACCAAAAGTCATTTGGAATTCAACTCTTGTATAAAATATAAAAACCAAAGAGAAAATATGACTGCTCGGCCAAAACAAATTCAGGTGATTTGAACAATTTTGATGGACTGCCAAAGTAAAGTGCATCGGACAATTTACAAAAAAATAAACATAAAATTTTGAAGCAGAGCCAACTTTATTAAACTGAGTTATATACTCAATAAAATTCATTAAGGGACAGTAGACGTTTGATAATTCTTTGCCAGGCTTTCTGTCAAAAACAAATCTGAGGGTGTGTAATAAAAACAAAACAGACCATAAGTGTCCCTCTTCCCATCCACCCTAAACCCTTGGTGGTTATAGGTTTGAAATGGTTTGTAATTGGTCACTGTATTCCAAACACTTTAAAAAAATTTAAACAGTAGTTCTCTTACTATAATCTATATAATTTTACCCTCTGTTATCTCTAGTAGAAACCTTTTTAGCCATGACTGTTAGTTAACAGTTTTATCGCTTATATAGTATCAATTTATTGTTAAAATGTTGCTTTAAGACCATATATGTTATTTGTACCTTGTGTATCCTGTGTCATTAGCAGCAACATTTGTTATGTTTTATGATTATTTTAGCAAGTTTTGATCACAGAGAGGAAGAAATGTTTTATTAAATGACACAGCCATATTTTAATTACGGTCATATAGTGTTAGATTCTTTTCATCACAGATGACTTCTAAACATTGTTTCAGTTAATTTACACCAGTAACACACAAACAAATCTTGTACATGGTTGGTTTTTCATGTGTTAAGATTTCCTATTGGCTCTGGGGCGGATCCAGCTTTTCTGATGATGGGGGGTCCAAGACAAAAAGGGCACCAAAACATTATGAAAAGGCACTATTGAAAAATTACACATGGTTCATATGGACCATAATATAATAGTGCTACAACAGGGACGCTGGCATAATAATAATAATAAAATAAAAGAACTAAATACATTTGTAAAAAAACCCTTAAAATCCTAAATAAAAGGGGCACTTCTCAAATTTGAGGGGGGGTCCAGACCCCTTGGACCCCCCTCCAGATCCGCCCCAGTGGCGGTTTGAAATGATATGTGACAGTTTGTTAGCTATTGGCTTGTGTGTTGCAGGATCAAACCACCTGGATGGATCTATTAATCTGATTGGATTTTTTCTCTCGTTCCAACCAGTGCATCACAACTGATCAATGGCTGTGGTATGTGCTTAATTCCTGTCTGTGGGAAAGTGCATATAAAAGATCCCTTGCTGCATTAGAAAATATGTAGTGGGTTTCCTTTGATGACAACACATCAGAATTACCAAATATTTGACACCCATTAGCTGATGATTAATTAATCAATGTGCTCTACCATTGTTGTTAAATGTAAGAAACTACTGACCCTTAATTAACTTTATTGAGTATACACACTTTACCATAATAGCAAGACTAGTTGTTGAGAAATCATTACTGTAGGAAGGGAATGTCTTAATCACCCGCATGTGTAAGGTAATTCCATCTTACCATACTTCTACTGGATGAAAATATCTTTATGGTAATTGAATTTAAAACACTTTTATTGAGTTCAATCCCTGCAATTAAGAAAATGTCAAAGAAAAACAACAACATGCCATTGAAAACAAAATCTGGATATAGTCCAAAGCAAAACAATGCCGCAGCGAATTAAAAACTCCATTGCATTGCCGATTGCTGAGGGCAATTGCAGGAGTTGTACGCTTCAAGTAAAAAATAAAAAAATGAAGAAAAATAAAAGTGTTTAGAATTTATATTCACCATACATTTATACGTTTCTATATCTACATAGTTTGCCACTTGAAGAATATGTGACTTGTTCAATTTGAAACTGTCAAATAGAAATGAAATGAAATGGTTTATTTAATGACAAACTCAACACATTTTATTTATGGTTATATATAGCGTCAGACATGTGGTTATGAACCACACAGATATTGAGGGAGAAAACTCGCTGTCGCCACTTCATGGGAAACTGTCAAATTATAACATATTACAAGGCTAAAATGTTTAATATTATTTCTCAAGTTCAAATTTTAACTCATAATTTATATTTGCCACAAATGTATTACTTTGTAAATCTGTATATGCCACTTAACAACATGTTACTTTTTCATTTTAAAACTGTTGAAAAATACCAACACATTACAAGACAGAACATTTTATTATGTTCAAGTTAAAAACAACTTTAGTTAAAATTCATATTGACTATGAATTTGTAAGACCTTTTATATGACTTGTTCTATTCTTTGTTAATAATTCATATTCACCATCAATTTGCAAGTTTCTACATCTAGGTATTCCGCTTGAACAACACGTGACTTGTTTAAATCAAATTTCTTTCAAAATACTAACACATTACAATTTTATTATGCTTTAAGTTAAAAACAACTTTGTTTGTCATTCATATTCACTATCAGTTTGTAAGTTTGTATGTATAGGTATGCCACTTCAACAACACGTGACTTGTTCAATTTAAAACTGTTAAAAAATACTAACACATACACTGAAGTAAAAAGCCGCGCGAGCCGCGAACAGGCTCTTCACATAACTGGGAGAGACTTGACACTGTTGTGAGAGCCGCGTTAATGAAGTGAATGCAAACATCACATTTACCTTCTTAATGGTCGTCGAGCTGCTCAACACAAAATCAAGTGTTCAGTTATAAACCCTGGTCACAAGCACGCCATGGCTTCTTTACAGTGCCACAGTTCACACCGAACCACGAGAAACACAGTTAAATAAATATATCATCAGGGGCGGCTTGCAGGAGTTGTTCTGTGAAATGAGGTGGGGTGGAATGTGCAAGAAGGAGAACCTGCAGTAACCCACAGTACAGTCACATGCATTACATAAAGACAGACTTCCCCTAGAAACTGTCAGTTGACCACAATATTACATGTTCCC
>JAECMU010152378.1:0-18132 GCA_016106625.1 Dracogyra subfuscus | reverse complement strand
CATGACATAATCGGAAAGAGTAGCCCATGAAGTGGCAACAGCGGGTTTCCTCACTCATTATCTGTGTGGTCCTTAACCATATGTCTGACGCCATATAACCGTAAATAAAATGTGTTGAGTGCATTGTTAAATAAAACATTTCCTTCCTTCCTTTTCTTCCTTTTTTTTCATTTTCAATATTGTTTAACATGCACATTCAGAGCAAGCTGTTATAGCGCACGCCTGTCTTGGGCACACACCTCAGCTATCTGAGCTGTCTGTCCAGGACAGAATAGAAATTAGTGGGTTAGTTGTTATTGTTAGTGAAAGAGAAAAGAGGGTGTAGCGACCATAAAAACCTTAAAAACTCGCTCTGGGTGGGAGCCGGTACCGGGCTGTGAACCCAGTACCTACCAGCCTGTTTTCCGGCGACTTAACTGCTAGGCCACTGAGGCCGGTTTTCCTCCTTCCTTCTACATTTTATTTGTACAGATGTTGATTTGTGGGTGAAATTTTATCCAAAGATATTGTTTGTTTATTCAATGCAAAGTTCAAGAGATTGGTATATTACCACACTGTAATAATTAATGATTTGGCAAATTGTGTTTAAAATATGTTACCAATGTAACTTTGTCTTAATCAAACAAAATGTTTCACAATAAAGGCTGATTAAATATGCAAATTCTGCGGTTGGCGTTTTGGCAGATTTATTGTAAAGAAAATTTAGATAATTAAATATGATTAATTCGAATTTGGAGATTTTATGAATAAACCTAAACCTAAACCTAAGATTTTTAATGTACACGTTCAGAGCAAGCTGTTGTAGCGTACGCCTGTTGCAGTCACAGGGACCGGCCTTGGCCAGATCCCTCCGCCTGTGACAGGAGAGGTGTGGGGGAGGGTAAGAGGGGATCACCTGCGCTATCAGGTTCAAGGGAGAACCAGTAGCCCAACCGACTTGGTGACAGGTGGGGTTTTGTGGGTGCTATGGAATTTTGATACCTCAATTGGTATGTCCAAAAGGATTATGTGTGCAGTTTAACTTGAAGGAAATTTGGCGCAGTTTTGATGGTCGTTCTAAATTGAAACGGAATATGAATAACATCATAAGCCTTCTTTTATGTTAGGGGTGAGTTGTAGTCCAATGGTAAAGTACTCATTTGATGTCAAGCGTCGATCCTTGTTGGTAGGCCCATTGGGCGATTTTTTTTATTCCAGTCAGTGCTCCACAAGTGATGTAAAAAAGGCTATGGTACCGGTATGTACTATCCTTATTGTGGGATGTTGTAAATAAAAGATTCCTTGCTGCTATAAACATAGAGTAGGTCATTGTGTGTTGCCAGCAGGTTTTTTCTCTCATTATTTGTGTGGTCTTCAAGCATATGTTCAACACTGTATAACTCTACTTAAAATGTGTTCATTAAAAGTCCTTCCTTTATGCTAGTTGTTTAAAACCTATTCCATTGAAAATTTGGTATTATCTACAATGATATATTGGAAGGTAACTATTACCTTTATTAATTGCAGTTGAAATGTCATTGCTTGACTTTCAGGTGGCACCAAGTGGAATCGTTGCCTGGTCTCGGCAACACAGTGTCTGTTAACTTCTGGTACAAGGTGAGACAACTTTGAAATCAAATGTTACACAAGTAGTATGGAGCCGTGATACTCTTGAATTCGTACATGTAGGTAGTACTAAACCAAATAACTGGGTTAAAATTGAAGGTGCACCCAAATTTTATAGAGCAGTTAACGTCACAAGTCCTGTGATTGGTGATAAATGTGAGTATGTTGGTTGTAAAACTAATTACTTTCATCTCGGCAAAAACAGTGTGCAATTTTGTTTCATCTACTTACCACTGTGTCAAGTAGCCTTGTTGCTTGAAATGAAATGAGCAGCTTGACTCCCAATTTTTTCGGATAAGGGTGTGGAGTGGTAGTATTTATATCCTTGGTCTTTATGTTGATTGATAACGCTGTATGAGTTTTAGCCAGATATGTTACTATTGGGATTTGATTTGATAGTATACACCCTGTAGCTGTGACATAATTTTGTGGTTTATAAAGTTGTTAGTGCATTAGTCATCGTCCTTCATAAATGCATAGAAGTGATTACTCTTAGGCCTGCTGTCCATTAACAAAAAACTGCACTCGATTTGCACTTTACCACTGTGCCATGTTCCAACCCCTTGTGACTTTGACAGATTAGGAAAAAGGTGCAACTCTGTGTTACATGTAGGTGTGATGAGTGAACAAGTTAATCCTACAAGTTACCTCATTGGGTTATTTGCCATTGCAGCTAGAAACTCGATAATATAGTGAGTTTCTGATATTATCCTGTCTTCTGTCACATTTGACTGGTGAAACTGAAATACTTGTTACTGAAATACTTATTAGGTGGATACCTCCTACCATCATGGCATTCTTTTTACATTGGGGGCGGGACGTAGCTCAATGGTACAGTGCTCGCTCGATCCCCATCGGTGGGCCCATTGGGCTATTTCTCGTCACAGCCAGTGCACCATGAATGGTATATTAAAGGTTGTGGTATGTGCTATCCTGTCTGTGGGATGGTGCATATAAAAGATCCCTTGCTGCTAATCGGAAAGAGTAGCCCATGAAGTGACACCATATAACCGTAATTAAAATGTGTTGAATGCATCGTTAAATAAAACATTTCTTTCTTTTTGCATTTACCATAGCTTGATGCCCAATAGATCATGTATTTTTCGTGCTGGAGTGTCATTAAACATCTATCCTATTCTATTCCTATCATCATGGTTTCCTGCTAACAAGATTGTTTTGATTTGTCAGAAATCCAGTACAGCATTGTTAGGTGTTGATGCCTTCTCCTCAGCATACTAGATTGATAAATTTTAAATTCTGTGTTTGTTTTTCAGGCAGGCTCCGTAGAAAAAATTGTTTATCCCTTGACATCACAGCAGAAGGTCTCAATGATGAGGAACATCGAAAAAATGATCACAGATGCATTAAATAATACAGCCGAGGTGAGTCAGTTTAAAACAACAAGCAGTACAAACCAGCATTAATACTTTATAATTGTACAAAGGTGAATTGAGTTTGAAACACCAAGCAATGTAAACTAGCATTAATTGTAAACTAGCATTAATAATACACAAAGGTGAAAAAGAAAGAAAAAAAACAACAACCGTTTAGAAATCATTTAAATGTGAATATTCTTAAATGTTAACATTAAATTCAAACACTCTTGAATATATTTGAATTTTTTAAAGTTTTCAAATGGGTTTTTTAGTTCCACTATACTTCATAATTACTTATAATTTGTCTTTTAGGTGGCACCATTTTTCCAGAACATGGTCCTTGGAAGATACACTTGATTGAACATCACTGAATTCATTTATGGAATTTCTCCAAATATTTACATCATGATCGTGCCATCCAAAAACAAGATATAAAACTGTTTTTGTTTTTTTATATGTACAATATTTACATAGTGCTATTAGTATTTTAAAAATATTTAATTTATTCACTATTGAATTTATGCACTGTCTTGTCCTTTTGAGATGAAATAGTTTTTAACTCGCTGTGGTAGGGTTCACAGAAAGAAAGACTCGTTAACTCCAAAGATGTCAATTAATTTTATCATTTTCTGTAACTAGTATGACTGCACAGGCCAAATCCCTGTAAAATTTAAACGTTTTTACTCTGTACTATTGTACTTTTTATATTCTTAATCAAGTTCAAAACGTAAACTGAATTTCTGTTATTTTGCCTTTTTAAAAGTCAAAATGTGTAACATTCATAGGCCATGGTCAAATTGATCTGGGGTTTCGTTTTGTGTCGTATGCACCCACTTCACATAAGTTATACGTTATCCACGTTAAGTGGATTGCATTGCAGCACAATGTAAATGTGCCGAAGCAGGAATAGACAGGTTTATTGCCACCAACTGATTTCAATATAATCACATTTGATGATTTGATGGACAAATAGATGGTATTCGGAAGCTGGTGCCGATGAAAAAAACGATAAATGTGATCGTGGTCATACATTTTTGTAACAAAGCTATTTAGGTGCTATTATACTTTCTACAGCTGAAAGGTTTCTTTGCCTCCTCCACCCCATATTCCATTAAAAATCTGTATTCATTTTAATACTGTGAGATATATAGAAATGCCGATTAACACTTACCCACGTGGTATTTAAGATAATTGCATTGAAGTGTGATTTAACAGTACCCTGGTGTTACGTTACAAACTTCTAATGAGTAGTGTCATTATTTGGATATACACCACGTTTCTGCAATGCTTTAGTGGATTTAATTAAGCCGTATTCATTACAGACATTTTTAACAAAAATGTGTTTGTTTTTAAGTTGAATTTTCAGTGTTAAGAAAGGGAAAGCTTGATGTTGTTTTTCTTTTAAAGTAAAATCATTAAATTTGCAATATCGTTCAAGCATATTATATAAAAGAGTTAATAGTAGATGTAAAACTATGTTTATCTCAAAGTTCTAGTTTTCACTTTAAAAAATAAAAATCAAAATATTTTTTATTCTTGCATTTCTGCACTGTGTCATATTTTTTATTCATGAGAATTAGGCCAAACGGTCTTTAAGGGTGACAGATATCATAATTTCTTGAAAAGATTATCACCTTAAAATGATATATTTTAATATCTTTTGATTCAATATGTTATACATGTTGTGGGTTGTATTGTATTGCTTGGAGCCTGTCATTATTATCTTTAATTATTTTTGTATACATTTTAACGACACTGTGCTGCCTACCAGTAAATTGAAATGAAGTAGATTTCTGTTTTAAAACAAGTACATGTATTTATTTTTGTGCATAACAAATTTAGTATGTGTCACTGTGCTGTTATAATTATTTGGTTGTTAAAAGAACTGCTGGTAGCATAAATGATAAACTGATTTCTACCCCTCCTTTCGCCACTACATTTATACTGCTGTTCTCATATAATATTATGCATTAAAGAGGTTAACTTTATAATAAATTTAAAACCAGAAAGAAAAAAAAAACATTTTACCAAGTTGAAGTCAAAATCAGGAGATAACATTACATATGTTTTCATTTCTAATAAAGGCCGTTTTAATTTTACAAAAGAAATATTGAAAATCCTGTATTAAATTGCTTTTTTGCAAAAAAGTGGAAAAGAACATAGAGTTAACTCCCTTGAATGGGGACATAATTTGTCTGATTTTCAGCTGAACTGCAACTATTGTGATGTACTAAATATTATCAAGAATGATATCACATAAATAGTGATGTCGTCTTTGTTTGGAATGTTTAATAGTATATGTACTTGTATGAAAGCGAAAGTACAAGTAACACGCTTTACTTATTACAAACTACAGTAATTAAATTTAAACTGTAGCTCATAGTTGACATTTTTATTAAAAAGTTAACCTTTAAATGGACTGTCATTGTTAGATGATATGGAGCATTTTTAACAGCTAACCTCAAAATAACATTTCTTTTTTGAATATCACTGGATCATATATTTAATGTGTTTCTGATTGTCTTAATATTTGTAGTAGCTCAAATTCAATTTTATCTCCTTTTTTTTAAATATTTTTTATTATTTATTTTTTTTTTAATTTTTTTTTATAATACTCTGTACAGAAGTATTTTTGAGGTGAAATCTAGTTTAAACTACCACAACAATAAAACATCCAGGGGGCAAGAGTTAGCTCCGTCGGTTCAGTGCTTGTGTCGCAGGATCAAACAACTTTGGTGGATCCTTTCAACTGATTGGGTTTTTCTTGTTCCAACCAGTGCATCACAACTGGTCAAAGGCTGTGGTATGTGCTTTCCTGTCTTGAGAAAGTGCATTAAAAAAATGCCTTGCTACCAATGGAAAAATGTAGCAGTTTTTCACCGACTATATCCGAGTTACCAATCTTTGACATCCAATGACCGATGATTAATCAATCAATGTGCTCTAGTGATGGTGTTAAACAAAACAAACTTTATAACATTAAAACAACCAGAAACCTTTAATATTTGGACACAAAACGGGACAAATTTATGAAGCCTGTTTTTGTTAAACAGATGTTTAATGATTGTAAATGTACGTAGTTAAACGTGTGCAACTTCTAAACAGGTTTTGTTAATTCAGCCCAGTATATTTAATAGGTAATCGTAGTTGTTAAAAAGGGAATCCATTAGTCAGAAACATGTTACAATGACCGCTAACTAAGGAGTTGCTTTATTCAAATTAAGATACAATAATAGAGCATTCATTCACATCTTCTCAAGTCTTTCTAAACTTTGGTGCTTTTTGTATCATTAGTAAGTTTGCGCTGCATTACGAACCAGTCTGTTAGGACTTTGCTGAAATGTTTCATGGCCATGGTGTTCACATTCCAGAAGCAGCTCATTCTCATTGGAAAAAAAGAAAGAAAGCAATGTTTTATTTAACGACGCACTCCACATATTTTATTTACGGTTATATTGCGTCAGACAGTATCATTCTCATTGGCTTTTCTGCCAAACAAAGACACCGTATCCATTGTAGTATGCCTGCTTTTGTCCACTGGCCTCGGTGGCGTCGTGGTTAGGCCATCGGTCTACAGGCTGGTAGGTACTGGGTCCAGATCCTAGTCGAGGCATGGGATTTTTAATCCAGATAATTTTTAATCCCGAGTGAGTACTCCGCAAGGCTCAACGGGTAGGTGTAAACCACTTGCACCGACCAGTGATCCATAACTGGTTCAACAAAGGCCATGGTTTGTGCTATCGTGCCTGTGAGAAGTGCAAATAAAAGATCCCATGCTGCTAATCAGAAAGAGTAGCGCATGAAGTGGCAACAGCAGGTTTCCTCTCAAAATCTGTGTGGTCCTTAACCATATGTCTGACGCCATACAACCATAAATAAAATGTGTTGAGTGTATCGTTAAATAAAACATTTCTTTCTTTCTTTCTTTCTTGCTTTTGTCCATTGTTTTGATGTTTTTGTTAGACTTGGAGACTACATGTGTATTTATTTTGTCTTGCTATGATAGTTAAAAGTGACTTGTTTTTGTTGAGTTTTGATTTTTAGGTCCTTGCTGGTCCAACTGGAGAGGACTATAGGGTGTTTTTTTTTATCATCACTTCCGTCTGTCTGGTAGTCTGTCCCACATATTGTTTTCTGGACATTCTGTGCCTCAAAATGTTGAACTTGAAAAGTTTTATATAGCTTAGGAGATAAAAAAAACCCCTTTGCTTTCCAGTGTCTTTAGATATTGTTTATATCTTTATCATGTTCTGTTATAGATCAAGTTTGACAGTCATGTTGATATATACACATTTAGCCCTTGAACTAGGAGTGGGCAGGACGTAGCCCAGTGATCAAGATCTTGCATGATGCACAGCGTCTCTAGGATCGATCCCTGTCGGTGGATCCATTGGATTATTTTAAGACTAAATATCAGAGGATTAATAAATCATTGTGCTCTATTGGTGGTGCGAAACCAAACAAAACAAACTTTAACTTTGAACGTAGGAAATACAAAAAGGGCCCAGTAGGGGACATGTATTGCTTTAGCAGTACTCTCAAAATGCTTGGTTTTTTTAATGTAGGACTTCAAACGGAAACAAAACAGAACATTTTGTAAATTATTCAAATTCAGTTTGGGAATTGAAGTAAAGTGAAGTTTGTAAATGCTAATTGTGCAATGGGATGTTTTGTTTCTCGTTTTACTGTTGATTTTTAAATTGTTTAAATGGACATAATTATTGTTGTGTATATATTAAGTAAAACTTGAACAAAATTCAGTTAGAATAGATTTCAAAATGGTGGTGTTGTTGTCAAAAACCATCAGCAAGAAACCAGTTTTAGCTTTATTAATCTACTTTGTTTTGTTTGTAGTTGGATATGTTTACCATTTTGTGGATCTATACATATCACAATGTTCTGGTCCCTTTTTTTAAAATGTAATATTGCAATTATGATTTGCTTTTTCATGCATTTTATATCAACTATTTAATTATTAGTCTACACAATATAATTGTGAACAGTAATCAGCTGGTTAAAAAAAACCTGTTACCTTTTTGGTTTACCCAGAATTGATTTAATGTATGCATGTTAATTTATCATTTAAACCAAACAAAAAAATGATGCTGTCAAAATTGTTTGTAATTGTTATGTTGTCGTTCGTGGAATTCACCTTCTACAGGTGATTGTTTTATAAAACCATTTACCAAGACATCTTTTGTTACTATAGTTTGGTTGTGTACATCTTACGACTGCAGTTTTGATGACAAATTACAAGAATAAATGTGGTAACAAGACACTGACTAAAGTTGTTTTAATTTGTATGAAAGGTAGTTCATGGGGGGAAAAACCCAGAACAACCCAAATTCATCTTTTGTTTCTGTTGCCCAGCTCACTCCAGTCAGTGCACCAGGACTGGTACAGGGTTCTTACACTTGTAAAAACATGAAATTCTTATTTTTCCAGGACATGAAATGTTCAATCAATGAATGTTTTTAGAAGAAATTGTTGTCTAAATGTAGACAGGTCATGAGAACAACAAAAGTAAAGTTGAGGAAAAATAAACCACCAAATTTTTGGCCTAAATTTCCAGGACACAATAAAATTTACTGCTTTTTCCAGGACATTCCAGGCCTGGATTCTAAAATCACATAATTCCAGTACATTCCAGGATTTCCAGGACGCATAAGAACCATGTGGTATATCAAAGATTGTATGGGATGCTGCATATAAAAGATCTATTGCTATTAATGGAAACATATAGTAGGTTTCCTTTCTTAGATTAACTGTCAAAACTACCAAATGTTTGACATCCAATAGATGATGATTAATAAATCAATGTGCTCTAGAGGTGTCATTAAACACAAACTTTAACTGTTGCCCAGTGGTACGTGCTATTCTTTCTTAAACTTGTCAAAATTATCAAATGTCCGACGTCCAACAGACGGTGATTAATAAATCAATGTGCTCAAGTTGTGTCAGTAAAACTAACTTTTAACTGAACCAGTTTAGGTAACCATATCCAGATGTTCCTGGTGAGATATTGATCTAGTCACAATAGCTGTATATGCATGGTATTGTAGTCTATAAGACTGGCGTTGTGGTTAGGCCATCAGTCTACAGGCTGGTAGGTACTTTGTTCAGATCACAGTCTAGGCATGTTTTGTTTTTTTAATCCAGATACAGACTCCAAACTCCGAGTGAGTGCTCTGCAAGGCTCAATGGGTAGGTGTAAACCACTTGCACTGGCAGTGATCTATAAATGGTGCTATCCTGCCTGTGGGAAGCGCTAATAAAAGATCCCTTGCTGCTAATCGGAAGGAGTAGCCCATAAAGTGGCAACAGCAGGTTTCCTCTCAAAATCTGTGTGGTCCTTAACCATATGTCCGACGCCATATAACCGTAAATAAAATGAGTGCATGGTTAATAAAACATTTCTTTCTTTGTAGCCTACAAGAGTGTGCCTTAGGCCCAATACCTACGACGTCAAGGTTTCTGTTAGGATTACGTTACCCATGGTCCACATCAGTCAAGTCTACCCATTGATCAATCCAGCTTGTAGAGGGCAGCATAGCCCAGTGGTACAGTGCCCGGCTGAATCACGGTCTGTCTAGAATCGATCCCCGTCATATGTCAGACGCCGATATAACCGTAATTATAATGTTTTGAGTGCGTCATTAAATTATTATTTTTTAAAACAAAAAAATACAGCTTGTATATCCCTAACAGGAGCCAAAACTCTTGGCATATCTCTTTGGGTCATAAAGACATACAAGCCCCCTTACCTCGTGGAGGAATGGATCATATTGAGTTGCTTCACTTTTACATGTACATGTATATATAAAATAAAATGTCTTCAATATTATAAAGCAAAGAGATAGACATGTAATGATTATCCATTAATTTGTATCAGCTACAGGGCAGAACGTAGCTCAGTCATACAGTGCCGTCAGTCTGGGATCGATTCCGGTCTGGACCCAATGGGCTATTTCTCGTTCCAGCCAGTGCACCACGACTGGTATATCATGCTATCCTGTCTGTGGGATGGTGCATATAAATGATCCCTTGCTGTTAATCGAAAAGAGTACCCCATGAAGTGGTGACAGCAGGTTTCCTCTCTCACTATCTGTTTGGTCCTTAACCACATGTGCGACACCATATAACCTTAAATAAAATATGTTGAGTGCGTCGTTAAATAAAACATTTCCTTCCTTGTATCGGCTACAAAGCCTGGTTTTATACTTTTCATAAATGTTCTTCACAAATGCCATTTCCTGAGGTTCAGATTCATTCTGTGCCTTATCAGATCTCATACAGAACTCATGACTACTTTATTAATGAATACTGTTGCCATTCTTGTACATAAAACACTAAACGGACTTACTCCTCAGTACCTCAGAGACCCGTTCAATCCAATATCATCAATTTACGAACTTCGCTCAATTGATGATGGAAATAATTATGTTAGATCCCCGACCAAAAATAAAGCATTACAAGAAACGTTTTCAATTTTCTGGAGTTTGTATCTGGAAGAGTTTATCTAATGATGTTAAAAAATGTACTAGTTTAAATGTCTTTAAGAAACATTATTACAAACACTTCTTAGAAACATGATTGCTCTTCTACATAATTATGTCTTAATATCTTTTATATATATTGTATACATGTATGGTTTTGTTAGTTTATATTTTTAATAATTAATATGATTAATGTTATTATTGTTATAATTAGTAAGAAGGCCTTAGGGTTAATAGTCTAGAACTAACTGAGTTACGGTACCTTCTATAAATAAAGATTTTATTATTATTATTATTATTATTATGGGGAAACTGCGTTTTATGGTTGTCCAAGCACAAAAACTAAAACAGAAAACAATAACAGCGTTACAATATACTTGTCTGTATTCACACACCGATTTCACACGATTGAAACATACACTAATGATTATGATAATACCACAACCCATTCTAAACATGCATTAAAATGGTAATGTGTCAATCTCTTCATATCAAAATTTGTGTATCAAACACTCCAGTAAAATAACTATTTGCAAGCAACCAATCAATGTATGCATTAAAATCAAATTGTCCGTGCATGAAATTATAAAAACATTCAGAACACTATGAGGTGGGTACATGGGTACCTGTACGTTCTTTCCCACTTACCCATGTGAAATGGGATTTTATAAATTAAGATGAACAAAAATGACACACTTAGGACAAGCACTACAGTAGAAATTAAGGCGATATCAGAAATGATCGCAACTGGAGGCTGGAGAGCTGGTGCTGAACAGTATGAAACGGGAATGTGATCTGGCTGAAAACACGGCACTGATTAAAGGCAGAAATGTATGTGCAATTATTTTCTCATTATTGGCCATTTCATCAGTTACTGTCATCCCATCATAAAAATGAGATTTAACCCATAAAATTTAATTGGTTAAAAAAATCTTTTTTTACATTGACAGTTTTTTGTAAAAACTAAAATTACGTGATTTGATATAGGTTTCATCAATCTAATTAAAATTGGCTCTACTGGTTTCGCCAATAGATCTAACAGCATTGTGTGGACACCCATGTCCAGGTAACATTTCATCAATAAATAACAATTTAAATATCGACCAATTACACTCTGGATTGTATACTAGTATGAACGGATTTTATGGCTATACCATCACATCCCCCCCCCCCCCCCGTCTTGAAACAAATTTTATCAAAAGTTTTATATTGAAATTAGTTTCCAGCATACTTTGTAATTCACCCAAATCAACATAAACCCAAATGTTTTCAAATTCTTTACAAATCACTGGCATTAATTTGCAAGTACGGTTTTGATTGGTCGAATGAAAAGTCAACTGGACATGAGCTCCAACAGGCTGCTCTTAGATCCACATGTAATAGTTGAGCTAATTTTAATTAAGTATTGTTGTTCTTAAATGCAGATGTTTAAGCACTGTAAATACACATAGTTAAATGTGTTTAAGAGTAAGTGAAAAACAGGTTGATTAAATTCTGTCCAATATATTTTAATATTTGAGCATTATTCAGTACAGAGATAAAATGGCAATTCATCAATTCCCCTATGACACCAACTGTCTATAATTATTATTTTAAATCAATAAAAAAAAAACATGTCTATTAAAACATTTAAAATGGATGTGTAGAAAAATCTAAATATTTTACTAAGGAATTTTTGTTTTTAATTCTACACTCTCAAAATGATCTGTTGTGGCTGGTTGGAAATGATTTTAAATTATTCTCTATGTAACTTTTTATGAACCACCCTTGATCGTGGTAACGACCCGGATCTGAACAGAAGTTGCCAGTACCAGAACAGACCAAGCACACAGAACGCTGACACCACAAGGATGTATTCTACATGGTTTACAAATGGTGTTCCACAGATGGTGTACCATTCCTGGTTCATGGCTGGAGGCTTTTTCACACAGTGAAAGTCAAAATAATCTTCAGAGTACTTTTCCACACACAAATACTTCTGTTTTGAAAGTGTCTGTAAAAAAAAAAAGTAAAGAGAACTGAAATCAAGGTATACTGCAGGCAAATTAAAGAGACATTCCCGAGTTTGCCGCAGTGTTTTATGATGTTATCAACTAATAAAATATTTCTACGATTAAACTTACATATTAAATACATTTTCTTCTATAGAATATTAGTGGCTGTATACAAAACGTGTTTCTGATTGTTCTAATATTTGTAATAGGTTAATTTTCATTTTATTTACAAAAATTATTTTTTCGTACGTACAAAATTATTTGAAGACAAAATCTTGTTTGGGCTTCTTACAAATATTAACACGACCAGAAACACACTGAATATACAGACATTGAAATTCTAAAAAAAATATATATATATTTAATATGTAAGTTTAATCGTAGAAATATTTTATTAGTCGGAAACATCTTACAATGCAGCAAACTCGGGAATGTCCCTTTAATAGACAATTCATCACAATTGGTTTTTTAATATGGAAAATATCAACTGAGTCTATGTTAATGCAGGGCTTCTAGAAAAAAGTAGAATTTTATAAAAATTCACTAGCCATGGGATCAATGATTTTAAAAATGTACTAGCCATGATTAAAAATTCACTAGCCCTACTTTAAATAAGAGCTTGAGCTTATAAATCCTTAGATTGAGGTGGAAAGAAGTGGAAGGATATTTACAAAATAGTTCAATGCAGCAATTGACAAGGGTTTTTTTTCCACTAGCCATTGGGCTAGTTGTAGTAATTATTTACTAGCCCAACACTGAATATCACTAGCCTTGGGAGTGGGACTACCATAATCTAGAAGCCCTGGTTAATGGGTATTTGTTAAGGCTCTGCCGAGACCTATACCAATTAACTAGACAAGGTTGATATTTTACATATTAAACAATGTGAGTAGTGAACTCTATTTATTCTGTAACTCTTTTAAAATAACATTTCCTTTTGATATTTAGTACTAAAGTCACATCCGTTGGCTTGTAAACAATGAATGAATGAATGAAATGAATGTTTAACGACACCCCAGCACAAAAAGATACATCAGCTATTGGCTGAAATGGGGAATGATCCAATATGTCCGGCGGTAACTACAGCAACTGCCATTGATGCTGTTGTTAAGTTTGAACCCTGTCTTAAGTCTGCATTTTAAAGTTTGGTAAGTTCAAGCCTAGCCATCGGGTAATTTGTTTTAAAATTTAAAAAGATAAGTTACTTGCCTCTATTTTGATCAACAATTTTGCATAAAATCTTTAATAAAAGTTTGAATATATTAATTTGCATGTTTTTCATCAAAACACATTTCAGTTCTAAAATGAGGTTACACAAACAAAAAGGAAATGAAATGTGCCACAACAAATAGGTAAATTTTAGGTTTTGTTGAAACACAACAGAGTGACATACATGTCCAAATGGCGTCTGCACAGCAACAGGCTCCGATGTACATGACCCCACGGGTTGATGGAAACCCAAAGACCGAATCTTATTTGGTTCAGCCTTGATCACCAAGTAAATGTAGAGAAGGTAGTGCAGGAACACTGCCAACGTGACCTCATTGAATTTAGCTGTAAATAGAAAACAGTAAAATGAAAAACAAAACAAAAACAGATGCTTTGGTTCAAAACTGAATTTGAGAAGTGTTGAGGTGTTGTCAAGGAGCAGACCAGTAAACAGTGCTAGTGCAGATTGGTGTGTGATGGAGATGACTCTGTGCGACAGAACTAGTTGTGATGGAGACGACTGGTGTGTGCATAGAGAAGATTGATGTGCGATGGAGATGACTCTGTGCAACAGAACTAGTTGTGATGGAGATGATTGATATGTGGATAGAGAAGATTTGTGTGCAGGGGTGTGGAAATATAAAAAATATTCAGTTGTCGAAGGACAAGTGGACTGTCCAAATTTAATTGTCCCGAGTTAAAATTACTTGTCCTGTTTTCAATAATTAAAAAACGCTTCTTTTTTTTTCATATCATAATCAGGGTCCTTTTTTTTTTTTTTTTTTAAAGAGATGGGGGTGGGGAGGTTCCTTGCATGTCTGGTGAACTTCTGGCACTTTTAGTTACAAATTTGTCCATGATGATGAATGTTTTCCTACCAAATAGACTGACTCATGTGTCAGCAATAGCAAAGTAGTACGACAGATGAGATAGGCCAAATACAAGCCAATTTACCAAATTTCAGAGGCCACGTTTTAAAATCGGACCAAATAACTGATACACTTGCAAATACCGTAAAGGATGACAAGATCATGTCGACGTTCGGGTTTCATTAAACAAAAAATAATTCACTTGTCCGCGGACAAGCAAAGTGAAAAAAAGTACTTGTCCTGTAGTACTAAGTACCTGTTCGGGCAAGTCGGGCATACTAATTCCACATACCTGGTGTGCAATGGCAATGACTGTGTGTGACAGAACTAGTTGTGATGAGGTGACTGGTGTGTGCATAGAGAAGATTGGTGTATAATGGAGATGACTGTGTGTGACAGAACTAGTTGTGATGGAGATGACTGGTGTGTGGAGAGAGAAGATTGGAGTGTGATAAAGAGGACTAGAGTGTATGAGAAGACTGTGTAAGAGAGAAGACATGAGTGTGATGGAAACGATTGATTTGCAGTGAGAGAACTAGTTGTGATGGGGATGAAAAACAATCAACAGGCTCATGTGTCATAAAACAATGGTGTGTTGGCTGTCTTACACTTGGACCCGGCAGTCCGTGCCTCTTGGAATGGCACCCTGTCGGCACTCCACACAATGAGGAGATAGGCAGCGAGCAGCAGGAGAACACACACCTCAGTGTGGATGTGGTACATGTCGTGTAGAGGATGGTACACCGGCAGAAACTGAATCACGCCACACGGCATGGCCAGAACTCCAGTCATTACTGCCACAATAAACTCAGGAATGAACCTACAAATAAAGGAAAGAAAAAAAAAAAAATTACGGTTATTTGGCGTCAGACATATGGTTAAGGACCACATAGATATTGAGAGACGAAACCCGCTGTCGCCACTTCATGGGCTACTCTTTCCGATTAGCAGCAAGGGATCTTTTATATGCACAATCCCACAGACAGGATAGCACATACCATGGCCTTTGATATACCAGACGTCGTGCACTGGCTGTGATGAGAAATAGCCCAATGGGTCCACCAAAGGGGATCGATCCCAGACTGACCATGCATCAAGCAAGTGCTGTACCACTGAGCTACGTCTTACAAATAAAGGATATATAATAAACCTTAGCATTAAATATGCATCACTGTAAATTGTGCATGTACAATAAATTTTATAGTGCAGAATAACTGAAGTAGTTTAAATATTAAGAGAAAACTTTATTATAAGCACCACCTCATTGGATCCATTCAACAGATTTGGTTTGTTCTCGTTTCAACGAGTACACCACTATTGGTCAAAGACCATGGATTGTGCTTTCAAAGGAATGGATTGTGCTTTCAAAGACCATGGATTGTGCTTTCAAAGATCATGGATTGTGCTTTCAAAGGCCATGGATTGTGCTTTCAAAGGCCATGGATTGTGCTTTCAAAGGCCACGAATTGTGCTTTCAAAGGCCACGGATTGTGCTTTCAAAGGCCATCGATTGTGCTTTCAAAGGCCATTGGATGTGCTTTCAAAGGCCATCGATTGTGCTTTCAAAGGCCATGGATTGTGCTTTCAAAGACCATGGATTGTGCTTTCAAAGGCCATGGATTGTGCTTTCAAAGGCCATGGATTGTGCTTTCAAAGGCCACTGGATGTGCTTTCAAAGGCCATGGATTGTGCTTTCAAAGGCCACGGATTGTGCTTTCAAAGGCCACGGATTGTGCTTTCAAAGGCCACGGATTGTGCTTCCAAAGGCCATCGATTGTGCTTTCAAAGGCCATGAATTGTGCTTCCAAAGGCCATGGATTGTGCTTTCAAAGGCCATGGGTTGTGCTTTAAAAGGCCATGGGTTGTGCTTTCAAAGACCATGGACTGTGCTTTCAAAGGCCGTCGGTTGTGATTTCAAAGGCCATCGGTTGTGCTTTTCTGTGCATATAATTTGGATGCTGAAAACAAATCTTTAAAAAATAAAAACCTTTCTGACTTGGTCATGTATTAAACAAGTTTTAATTTTGCTTAAAACACCACTAGAGTACAATGATTTTTTTTTGTATTGTCTACTGGTTGTCAACATTTGGTAATTCTGACAAGTAAACTTCAAAGGAAACCTGCTACATTTTTTCCATGAGCAGCAAGGGACCTGTTATCTTTACTTGTGTCCCACGTACATGACAGCACATACTATGGTCTTTGATACACCAGTCATAAAGTAAAGTTTGTTTTGTTAAACACCACCACAAAAGCACATTGATTAATTAATCATCGGCTATTGGAATTCAAACATTTGGTAATTCTGGTAGTCAATATAGGAAACTCGCTAAATTTTCTTAATGCAGCAAGGAATTTTTTATATGCACTGTCCCACATACAGGAAAACACATACCACAGCCTTTGACAAGTTGTGGTGCACTGATTAAAACAAAACCAAAAACCCAATCTGGTGGTTTGATCCTGCGACGCAAGCACCAGCAAGCGCTCAACCGACTGAGCGAAATCCCTCCTCATACCAGTCGTAAACAGAGACTAAAATATACGTACCCAGAGGACTGGAACTTGTGTGGCTGGCTGCAGAAGCTGCGAAGGCCATGGAAGACGAATGTAAAGCCAGCCGCGAAGGTTGCGTGGAAGTAGTAGCTGGTCCATGGTACCCAGTAGTGACGGTCGAAGATGTTGGGATCGTCGTCGTGCCACGACCACCACAGCAGCTTCACACCCATGATGTCGTAAGGAACGTCCAGCAGCACCACACTTAAACCAACTGAGAAAGCAAGAACAAATGTTTTATTTTAATGATGCACTCATTTTAATGATGCATTCAACACGTTTATTTATGGTTATGTGGTGTCACATTCCCAGTCTAGAGCTCGTTGCGGTAAGACGTGTTTGTTTCGTGTGTGCACACTGCACGTGCTTTCACGGCTCGACTTGGGGATCTTTCACTTCGCTATTTTCATCGACGAAGTGAAGTTTTGTACTGGGAGTGTATGCGGCCATTGGGACTGATTGAACGCTGGAACGCTTCTAGTTTCCACAGTCTGCACCACCAGGTTGGATTCTTTTTTAGCGAGATTCCTTGCCTCCACGTCATTTCTCCCCGGCTGTGTATGTCGACTTGTTTTTTCGTGACTCGTATGACGAGAACTCTGCAGAACGCTACGGTTGTTCGCGTTTAGTCTCTACATGTCCGAGCCTGTCCTAGCAGCACTGGAAGGTTGACCGCCCCATTCTAAGAAGAAATAGGAAGTGGGGTCGGCCCCTGTTACTCTTTTCTAGTCTTTACTTTGTTTTATTGTGA
Source organism: Dracogyra subfuscus (assembly GCA_016106625.1). Lineage (NCBI taxonomy): Eukaryota > Metazoa > Mollusca > Gastropoda > Neomphalida > Peltospiridae > Dracogyra > Dracogyra subfuscus. The sequence goes on along the minus strand of JAECMU010152378.1, from coordinate 276 downwards.
TACCATCTCGTATCCTCCGGAGTCAGGCCCGTCCGCACCACTATACCAACCCATGACGACTGGACTACCGTATATTGCCGTGTATTAGCTGATTAGTCTAGAAACACTTTCCAAAAGAAGGGGGTCGGCTTATACACGGAGGCAACAAATTGGAGCATAAATTTCTGATCGAAAATACTCGCAACCATGACTTATAAATTTTGATTAGACCCATATAGCCTTTCACAGATTATGTATCAATAATATGTCCACAGTATAAATAAAACACCCCATCAT
>JAECMU010152375.1:32368-44128 GCA_016106625.1 Dracogyra subfuscus | reverse complement strand
ACGCCTCTAATAGTCAAACCTATGTCTTAGTGTTTAAAAACTAGGGTATGTCCCTTTAACAAATCTGTGCGTGATATTGGAAGAACAAAGCTTGGATTCTTGATAAAGTTTTTTTGTTTTTGTTTTTTTTAATTTAAAGAAATTAAAAATATGTCAATATTAAATCAGTCTAAGTGATTTTCAACATTATATTAAGGAAGTATAAAAACAATATGACATGCAATATTCGGTATATTCATCAGAACAAATCTAAAACCTTTAAAAAAAATTATGTTATTATCTGACATTACACATTGATAAACACAGACAATAACAATTACTGAAATTTACATGCGAACTGATTTAGTTAACAATAGAAGCAATTCTACAGTAGCAATACTGTCATTTTTACTAAATGCTTCCATTTTGTTTTTCAGTCTTAAATTTGACCACTGAAATACAAGTGTATCTGAAACAGCCGTGATAGTGTGTTAGTTAAGCCATCAGACTTAAAGCCAATAGGTACCCTACTATCAGCTCCCACAAACAGAGAAAACATGTAAGGCCATGATACCAACTTTTTTCTCTCTCATTAGCTTTTAACACTTATCATTAACCCACTTTTCTAGACAGAATACAGGATAAAGTGTGACTTGGGCAGAGATCTCCGATAGTTAAAAATGGGCAAAATCCATTTATGGATTAAGCAAAAACATATTCAGATACTGTTACACATTTTGTTTTTGCATAACTTTGTCATTATCATGTCCTAAATTTAATGCATAAACCCAAAATGGGTTCTGTAAAACTAAAACCTGCACAAGTACTCCACAAACAAAACTATCTAACACGCAATTATCAGAGGCCTGGATTGTTTTAAAGTTAACTGGATATAAGCACAAAATAGTTGTAAGTAACAGGCTGGTTGTAAAATATATTTTGCACACAAATAAGCCCATAATAAATCCGCAATTTAGCGAATTTGCTAATGAAATATGTCACCAAATTCAAGTTTCATTAGCAAAAATGGTGATATATCTTTAAATGAGTTTTTGAAATAGCTTTTTGGTGAATTAGTAACAAAATAGATTCAACTTTAATTCGAATTTGGTGATTTGTCGAGCGACATCTTAAATGCTGCACCTGTGGTTTTCAAACAACCACCTCTAAATACGGCTGGATGTTCATCAAGGGTGAGTTTGTACCACATACACTGTGTTCTTTCAGACAGAGTTATAAGTGGCCACAGGTTTCACCGTACAGGCAGTTTTGTATACCACTAATCAAACTGTTGTGGCTCTATTGTCACAACAGTTACCTTTACAAGCCAATTAACCGCAGCTATCACAGAAGCATTTCTGCTAACTTACCAACTTGGCCATTTTTCAACATGACTCAATGACTTCAATAACTAAAACTTAATAAAAATGATCTGTCATGGCATTTATGTAAAATCTATGAGTTTGTCAGACAACACTAAGCCATATTATTGTTAAAGATTTGATTAAATGTGTACTTCAACAGTAATTCTGCATTTGATTTTAAATTACACAATGATGTAATGTGTATATATAATTCTCAATACTTTAGTGCAAAGATCCTTACAATAAGAAATCTCCCAAATATAATATTGATACTATTGATACTATTTTAAGATACCTTGGAATAATGAATATATAATTACCTGAAAATCAATCAAATGAAAACTAGTAAGTATTATTACATTCAGAAGATTTTTGCACAACATAAGAGTGGCAGATATTAAGTTTGAAACAAAAAATATGTACAATGTAAAATAATGTTAATTGAATTCAGTTTATTACTACTTGACATTTTCAAATGATCATATCTCAAAATGATAGGACTTGCTGATAATTTGTTTACTTTTCTGAAGGAAGCTAATTGACTCTCCGATGTAAACATTAAAAACAACTGATTTTTGTGTGTTTTTTAAACAAAATAACTATATTTCCATGCCTGCTGCACTTAATAGACACAAGCCACAAAAGGTCTAGTATGGCAGATGAGTAATAAGACATTTTATATAATAATTGCACATATAAATACTTAAAAAAGATATTAAAAAATTGATAGTTAGGTTAATGATCAGTTTTCAACTTTTTGTCCAGTTTTATTTCAATTTTTTTTTTTCTACAACCAAATCAAGAACTTCAGTACTTTTAACCTAAGCTATTTTAGACATTTTAAAATTAAAAATTATGATAAGTATTCTTAATATATTAGTATTAAATATCATATGTTAGCAAAAAGCAAGGTGGATGATGCACGAAACACAACATATGATAGCGTGTAAACATTGTATATTAAAATATATATAATAATAAAAAGGTATCCAATTTAAAAATAGCAAGACAGTTAATCATGATGTTGATCATACATGTAAAATGTTACCTTCAAAAACAAAAACTAATCTTTAAATGCTATTAAGCACAGAGACGTGAGTTGCTCTCTCTCTAGTAGTTGTTGACAATACGCTGCCAGCAGCTTTGGATCAGTAATGCATGCCATTTGTCTTCTCTGAACTTCCTGTTACACCAATTCTGATTGGATAATGGCAGTACATGTAATAGACCATGGTGGCCTTAAAGAGTACAAATAATAGCACATTGTATACTGGTGTAGGTATGCGCTACAGCAGCTTGTTCTGAATGTGCACGTAAAGCCCTATGACATGACATGACCTGATACAGGTGTACATCAGGTAAACTAGTCAGTTAAAAAAAAAAAACTTTTAATAGGACTGAAAACAAAATAATTCTACATTTTAATACAGAGAAATGCAAAATTTCATTTTTAAAAACCTTGACTTGTGCTTATAAAACAAAGTCTAGACTCAAATCTCTAATATGTCAACCGTATGTAATTTGTACGTCATTGCCAGGACGTTAAAGTGAGCCTAGGCTCTAAAAGTGCAAGGCCTTACAAATAATAGACAAAATTCAAACATTTGAAAATGTTAGGTTTTTTTTAATTTCATGGTATTCAATGGTTTTCAAGAGCCATGTGAATACCGTCTTCTTTCTCCCATTATTAGCTAGAACCAATATAAAAAGCAAAAGCTGCAATGAAAAACACTTTTCTAAATGTTCAGTTTTACTGCATGGCTATTTGAAGTTTGCATTATAACAACATAATAATTGGACTAGTATAAATTCTGGTAGACTATCTAAGTTTTTCGCAGGTACTGCTCTGGTGGATTATTAAATACATTTCATTTTTGCACCTTGTATATATAAATATATACACTTATCAGAACGCTTTTTACTTGTGAAACTACAAACATTTAGAACAAACAGAAAAATTCATACAGTATGGCACATATACAATATATCATAGAAATCACGGTTTAATTGTGGATAGCCTGAACCTTGGTAAACAGGACTATTCTTCTGTAGTGAAGTGGTATCAATCTTAACATCAAGCTATTAAACATATCTGCAAACACAACACATAGTGTAACACAAGTTCTGCTGATTTATAAAACATAATTATTAGTTACATAATGCATGAAATGTTTTCTTGTGAACGTGAAACTAATTAGTGATTATGAGTCTATGTACACCAAACTTTTAGTCTCCGTAAATAATACAAATGTATTTGTATTTTTATCATTCTGATATTTTTAACTGACATTTATAAAATTAAACTAACAAATAAATAAGAAATATGATTTATGGAGACAGAAATATTCTGTCTGAGGCCACAATTGGTACATGCTAGTGATTAATCAATAAGCCTTTTTTGGTTTTGTATTTCTTTTTTTTTTATAAATGTTTAAGATTTATGACCCAAAATAAAAATAAAATCTCATTTTATAACACAGCTTCAAGTTCATTAAACTGTGAAAATATTTTGTACTGCTAGATGATAGCAAAATAATCAACCCATTATTTTTCTTCATGTCAAACCACTGATCAATAGATGCACCATATCAAGCTTTCGATCTATCAATATGGAATGCTGCATGTTTGAGCTGTAGTGCATTCATGTAGTGGCAACATATAGAATATTTACTGTACATCATGTCTCAGGATTATAAAAAGTTGGTTTATTTTGTCAAACAACATCACTAGAGAACAATGACCGATTCTTAGGAATATTGTAGGTGCAAGCACAATACTACAACACCTACATCTGACAAGAGAAAGAGATCATCTTCTAGGAAACTACAGTAAGATAGATACAACCACAATATTGCAAATTGATCAGGTACAGTCTTTGACATGAACAGCAAATTCTAGGCGAGGGTAAGACCACTCTCCTAATATTGTTCCAGGCAACCAATCAAAATGAAGTTTCAAATAAAATTTAATAATTTTTTTAGTTGTACAGTGATAAATCTGAAACTCTCCATGTGTGGAGGGGAGCGAGAGTGGTCACTCGTCTTTCCTGGCAAAGAGTAAGTGTAACCACAAATTTCTCAAACAAGTCATGTCTGCTATTAGTGATTCTTAAAGTAAAAGATGTCCAAGTTGTAAGGGATCACTGAAGAATGCAGACATGACAGGGGGACATTGGAAAATATGAGAAACTGGCTTGAACATCAATTCATTTAGTTGATGAAATATCAAAAACATTATAGGACCTGCAAATGAAGCCAGATGTATATAGTATTAAATGAAACAATTTAATTACAATTATGTTCCAGTGAGGTCTTTAAGGCAAAACAGTTGTAACTTCAAACAATGTCCCAACAAAAGGGAACAAGATAAATCACATTACTTTCATGCATAGTAATACCATACTCTCATTCATAATGTACAAATTCAAATATATAAAATTTGATGACATAAGCGATTTTTAACAAATCGTTTACAAAACATTATTCCTGTTTTGGGAAGAGGAATTTTGAAAACGTAGTTTGCTAGTAAAATTAACAACACAGATGATTTCAATTTACAAGATGACCAACAAATAAATGTATTTAAAAGTTTTAAGTGTCTGGAGTTCTTTCCTCTTCCAGGTGGCGGCGTCTGTAGTCTTCTAAGGTTTTGTGGATCGTTTCGCTTGAGTACTTGCACTTTATGTTGCTACATGCACACGTAAACTGCTTCCATTTGATAATCCAGAACTTTTCCCCATAGTCAAACCTGCAACAATAATACAACAAATGAAAACAAAATCAGACCTCAACATGATCACAACTGAGGGGAGTGATTAACTGCTCCTATATTCATTTATTTATTTTATTTCGACTTATTTTTGTGCTCATATCAAATTAAGGTTCAAGCACGCTGTCTTGGGCACACACCCCTGTTATCTGGAATGGCTGTCCAGGACAGTAGGTTAATCGTTAGTGAGAGAATAGAGGGTGTAGTGGTCTTACACCTACAGAGTCATTAAACCTCGCTCTGGGTGGGAGTCGGTACCCTGCGAACCCTGTACCTACCAGCCTTGTATGTCCAATAAGCCAGTGAGATTATGGGGTCATTTTACATATTACAAGATAACATATCAATTCAAATGCTAAGGGGAGCTAAAAATTAAGCAGATGAATTCTTAAAAGGATTGAGCATGGAAGGCGTAAGACAATAGGGGTCCTGAAGGCATACCACCTAAGAAATTGTGAAATATAAAGACACTGAAACACCATTTTGCAGGTTATTTTTACATATCTTTTTTGCACCCACCCCAACCCCGTCCGCTAGTTACAGCCCTGAATATATAATAATAATAATAGAACAAAACAAAAAGTAATAATAATCCCCATTGTGCCTACTCAACAATATATTTTATAAAATTGTTTATTAATAATATATTAATTTTAATATATTTTTCTTTGTAACATCTCCTAAAATGTTTGTAATGCTCTAAAACAAGAAAGAACATTATTTCTGATGACATCCCACATGAAGCACACTGTAAATAGTGATAATTAGATAGAACATAATATCTGATATTTGGTGTAAAAAGAGAAAAAATTGCTGGCACTACAATAAATGCTAATTACACAAGAAGTAAAATCTTTGACCTTTTCAAATGCCAAATTACTAAATGTATTGATTTGTTCTTTTGTAGCTGATTCAATCAGTTTAACACATAAAAATCATATTAACCATTATGAAAGTTTCAAATGCATTATGATACATTTTCAATTCCAAACAGCTGTCACAAACATCACATGAAACAAAAACGATGAGTCAACTAAATTCCCATGAACAAGAGCAAATACATGTAATACTCCAATTTTTTAAATTATTTTTTTCCTACTTTTACAAATGGTTTTTGCTAATACACATACCACTGGCACAGCCTTTTTGAAAATTATATGCGAGTGCACAATCGCACACCTCAATATGCTAAGGCGAGTGAAAAATCACTCTCCAAAATAAATAAAATAGGCAGAGTAGCTCTGATTGGATTTTTACTGGTACATCTACAAAATTGTCTATTAAACCAGTATTCCCCAATACGCTTCCCACAGGCAGGATAGCACAAACCATGGCCTTTGTTGAACCAGTTATGGATCACTGGTCAGTGCAAGTGGTTTACACCTACCCACTGAGCCTTGCAGAGCACTCACTCAGGGTTTGGAGTCGGTATCTGGATTAAAAATCCCATGCCTCGACTGGGATCCGAACCCACTACCTACCAGCCTGTACCACGACTGCATGGAAGCCACTGCAATGTTTTTAGTTTTTATTGTTTTAATAAAAAGACCTTCCAATCAGCTAAATGAGCTATGAAAATTGTTGATTTTTGTAAACAGCAGAAATAAATATACGGTACCCATCTATTTCACGTGTGCCATTTGTTAAGTGGTAACGTGCACTGTTTTGTCATACTTGTCAGCTTGAAACTCGTACAGCGCACCGGCGCACCTTAAAAAGCAAGGTGTGCACTGGGCTACATAGCACCCATGAATCCTATGAAGGTCATTCTTTTAAGCAGTGATGGAAACAGGTTGAAATTTCATAAACGAGCCTTAGTTATAATAAGTTTGCACGAACGGATCAACTTTTGATTACAATTGAATTGATTAAAATTATATGAAAATACGGATTTGAATAATAATAATGAGCATGTGACTATTGCAGTTTTGCAGGGTTTGACCATACAAATGTAGTAGTACTAGTGTTGGTATAAAGGATTCCTACTGGCAGTAGTTCTGGACTCTTTGTACTGAGAGACTTTGGCTCGAATCCTCTTAATGGACATCGATTGTTTTTGTTACATTTGGAGCCTGCGTAGGGACTGGGTGTGTTCTTAATACAAGGATACAAGTATAGTTTAGTAAGAACCATAACAGTTCAACTGCCCATGGCCTACACACACAAATGGTTAATTGTAGTTGTTTATAACTATTTAATATCTTTTTTTCTCTATATAAATACATAAATCAACATTTTTACAATTCCAACATCTAAACTGGAGGAACACTTATGGTAACATTTTCCCACGCAATCGATTATGGATTTTTATAATTGATCCTCACCACTGTTAGAGACAAAACCATTGTTTTATTGTTAGCAATCACTGAAACATTTTCATAAATAAACAGACTGAATAGGTGTTGTAAAGTACATGTATATACAAAACTAGTTTTTCAATAATTTCATTTTCCTAGCTCTAAAAATAATTCACAATTCACAAGGTTATGTCATAATGTTTTTACAATACTAACATTGATGAATGTAATTTAATCTCTTTACTAACATGTATTATTCATATGGTTCAGTTGTAACAAAGCACTGTTGTAAGTATTGATTAAGTTATGTAAATGGGTTTCATATCAAACTCTATGACATCAACGATCTATTAACAACTATTGTTTCAACTACATCAAATTTTTTCCAAGTATTTGTAGTTAATGAAAAGTCTTTACTGAAAACAATTTTAGACACCTCATCACTTTAATTAACTACAACCATATGTACATGAAGGCTATATATAATTATGAAACTCATCTAAGAATTGCACCCACATCAGTGGTGTCATGGTCAAGCTATCAGACATAAGGCTGGTAGGTACTGGGTTCGCAGTCCAGTACTGGCTCCCACCCTGAGTGAGTTTTAATGACTGTGGGTAGGCATAAGACCACTACACCAATCTGTCTCTCGCTAACAACTAACACACTGTCCTGGAAACACAGCCTAGATAGCTGAGGTTTGTATCTAGTACAGTGTTTGAATTGACTATAACCAAACAAATAAGCTGGAATTAATTAACAAATAAATGAGAATTGCATTTTGCTCCGATACCTTGAAAAAACCAAAACATGCATAATAGATTCAACATAGTATTTTTGTTCAACCAATGACCTTTATATACATAACCCAGCAATGTCAGAAAAATATCAAAAACAAACTTCCATCAAATGAAGAGAAGAACGCATACATTTTTAAAGCATATTTTTTCTGAAGTCGTTTTTCTTTCTTTCTTTCTTTCTTTCTTTCTTTGTGCTATTTGTGACTACAGTTTACGGCTTTCATATATTAATACATTTAAACCCAGTGAATGTGTCTAACTGACTTAACACATGCATGCCTCAACTATAACAGTGGGGCCAGTCTAAATAGGTCCACGTCTTAATGCTTGTTCAGTGAATCACAAGAAAAGGTAAAACGTGACAAACATCCATTAGTAATCTTATCAATTTCTATTCTACATGTTAAAGAGATAAGCCACTCCAAAACTGATTTTTAAAAACCCAATTACATTCCAATCAGACCGACTAATGCACTGAACGTAGACCTTTTGTCGTGGCCATTTCAATCAACGCCATAATAAACAAACAAAGCCCCAACGCTGCTGCAAATTATAGCCTTCATTCAGTTACCATTACATGTAACATGTTGGGATACGACTGTATGCATTAGCTTCTCCAGAGTCCTGGGGATGGACCGAAGGAACACTAAGGACATGTAGCAATTACTTCAGGCCATAATACCTAAATTTTGACAGGAAATGGGATAGTAATATGGCCACAGGCCACCACTAAATGGTCAATCATTGCATAAAATTAAATAATACAGTGCAGTAATGGGACAATTTGAACCAGTGTGGTCGTTCACAGATTCGACTGGTTATCAACTGACATGTCACAGACTGGGGACTTCGAAAGTAATCGTTCTTATTAGTGTCTGTACAAGAACAACATCAATCTGCCAGTAGAAACATACAGGTCGTTTTAGGTATCGTGTTAACAGTAGACAAATAAGCAATGAGAAGAGTCTCTTCTATTCCTTTCTTGAAGTTTATTCTCTTGTAAAAAAAACAAACTTGAAATTTCAAATTATACTAAGCCGAAAAAGTTTAGAATTGTAATTTAAAATAAAAGCTGGATTCAATGACGTGTCTGCTGTGCATTTCCTGTTGTACTGAAAATCTCATGTTACTTGTACTGACAAATGATGTACTGAAAATCTCATGTTACTTGTACTGACAAATGATGTACTGAAAATCTCATGTTACTTGTACTGACAAATGATGCATCAGAAGAAGGAAATGTTTTATTTAACGACGCACTCAACACATTTTATTTACAGTTATATGGCATCAAAAATATGGTTAAGGACTGCACATATACTGAGAAAGGAAACCCGCTGTCACCATTTCATGGGCTATTCTTTTCGATTAGCAGCAAGGGATCTTTTATATCCACCATCCCACAAACAGAATAACACATACCACAGCCTTTGATATACCAGTTGTGGTGCACTGGATGGAACGAGAAATAGCCGAATGGATCTACTGCAGAGACTGATCCCACATCAACCGCACATCAAATAAGAGCTTTATCACTGGGCCTGTTATATGGCGTTAAGACATATGGTTAAGGACCACACAGATATTGATAGAGGAAACCCATTGTTGCCACTTCATGGGCTACTCTTTTTAATTAGCAGTAAGGGATGTTTTATATGCACCATCCCACACACAGGGTAGTACATACCACATCCTTTGATGTACCAGTCATGGTGCATTGGCTGGCGGAGATCGATCCCAGACTGACCACGCATCAAGTGACCGCTGTACCATTGGGCTACATCCGTCCCCAATGAGGCATCAATTAAATCCAGCATCTTATTTCACTTTGAAAGTCACTAGTTTCATTTTATTTAAGCACATTAACCAAATTGCTAAACTTTTTGCCTTAGTATACTTTATTCTGTGGATCATCAATTACTACAAATAATTTTATTTTAGTTACCATAAACACAAGTCTAAAGATGTTTTCTGGTAAGACAACACATTTATTTTGCACATTTGAATATTTGAAATTCTTCCACCTGTAGTCTATTTCTAAACATTTTTAATTTGTCTGTAATCCCAAATAAAATGTGGCCAATGACAAACACAATCAATTGAGCAAATCTGATTTAAAAACAATAATCTGATGTGGGTTTTATTTCTAGCCTAATTTCTTTGAAATAGAATTTTTAATATCTCAGGAATTAAGCTCAGAATTTTAACAAGATTGACACTTTTGTGTAATAATTCATAATAGTGATTTAATTTTAATTTTAATGTAACAAAATGCTAATTTAAAACATTTCTGTACATGACTCTGTATCACTCAGGGCTAGCAGTAAAATTTACCAAATTATCAATTAAACTTAAAAAACAGCAGAACTCTAGTTATCTTCTAATAAAATATTACATTACATTGCAAATTAAAATAAAATTTGTCGATTGTTTCTATGTAATTGGCAGGCTTTCTGTTAGAAATTAATTTGAGGGTCAGCAGTAATAACTAAAATGTGTCCGACTAGGTTCTTGTGGATTTGAATTTTTTTTTTAAATGGACACTGCATTTCATATACTTTGACCAATTTTAAACAACAGTTATCAAAGTATAATCTTTCTAAAACTTAAAAATTCTGTGTTCATTTTCAAGATTTTAGGGTACCAGTACTTAATTTCACTCTGCATATACCTTTGGCAGAAATCCTGGTTGCATATGACACTAAATCATTTGTATGATGATACATCAATCTATGATACAAATTTATTCTACAATGCTGAATCATTCTGTTCATCATAATAATAAATTCTACACACAATGCATCTTTCTTTGCATAATATGACCAAGAACCAATCGGTGGAAGAGACATCAAAACAAATATTCCTACTGTAGAACTCTTCAGCATTTCCAATTACTAGACATAACATATGAAGAAATACATGAGACATTTTTGCCCATGGTCAGGGTCAATGGCTAATTTTTGTTCTCAGTATTTGTCATCCTCCTTAAAGCACCAAGCAAATCTGTTGTAATTATTTTTTTCTTTCTGTCGAGTTAAAGAGCAATTTTCTTCAGCAAAATAGACCTGAACTGAAAACTACAAGCTTGGTAGAAAAATCAATACGACCATTTTTCTCAAGAGACACTGATGGCACTAGTTGTGACAAAGAAAAAAAAAACAGAGCATGGGTTACAAGGCAATAACATAATAAAAAATAATAATTGAGAAAGCAGGTTCTTTTGGGATTATTATTTTATTTTTTCCCCATACAAACACTTATCAGAGCATAATATGTTCTTTAGGAACCACTTGTATCCACCTCTACAAAACTTTCAGAAATTTTTAAAACAAATTTCAATTACTGCAAAATATCTAGGATTGATGTATAAAAATGAAATGTTTAACACCACCTCAGTAAATTTAAATTAACTATGGCTATTAAATGTAGGGGAGACTGGGTCTAGAGTAAGATACACAACCAGACTTATTACATGAAGGGGAGACTGGGTCTAGAGTAAGATACACAACCAGACTTATTACATGAAGGGGAGACTGGGTCTAGAGTAAGATA
>JAECMU010152375.1:3739-16844 GCA_016106625.1 Dracogyra subfuscus | reverse complement strand
AAATGAAGCTTGTTATTAGTGTGTCGCTATATATATATATATATATATATATTTGTGGATTGATAATAAAGTGTTCAATCGCAAATTAATGTATTTAACAATTTCCTATTAATAATACAATCTAGCTCAGTAGAATGGTATTCACTTGAGATGCAATGGGTTATTGGATCTATCATCCAAAGCACTGCCAACAACTGGTACATCAAAGGCAGTGGTAGATGCTGCTCTATGGGAGAAATACATATGAAGAGTAGCCCATGTGGCAGTTGAGTTCTCTTCTGTTTTTCCCCAACCAATAACCATGATTGACTTCTAATAGCTGTAGTTTAACAAGCGTTCAGCAGAACTAAAACTATCTAAATGTAAAACTTTAATGCTAAACTTTTATCACAGACGTTAACACTGTTGCCACCACCTCAGTTGGAAGAGCAATACCTAAATCTTGGTTTTTTACTTTTAAAACCTAGACAAAAAAAAAGATATTTTGTCAGCAAGAATTTTGTCAGCAAGAACGTACAGAGGTCTATCACCATGCTCGTTGGGAGAGTTTATGTCACAGCCAGCTTCTATGAAGAGCTCAGTGATGTCTACGTTTCCGGAGTAGGCAGCCCAGTGTAACCCAGTATTCTCCTCCTGAAACAAAAAACATGCTTTATGGTACAGAAGCAGACATGTCCTACACATATGCAATGAATGACTGAATGAATGAATGAAAGAATAAAATGAATGGAATGGTTTAAAAGCCACAGAATGAAAATATGCAAGGGTAAATGTGAAAATGAATATAAATATTAAATTCAAACATTAAATTAGAAGTAAAAAACTGTACAAATTACAAACATGCCAGAGGTAAAATTAAATTTATAATGAAATAGAGCATCTCAGAGAAGTTTGTTTTGTTTAACGACATCACTAGAGCACAGTGATTTATTAATCATCGCCTATTGGATGTCGTATCTAATACAGAGTTCAATACACATTTCTCCTACTAAATACATCTTTTCTTCTTTGCTTAACTTTCTGAGTACTGCAGGCGAGATATCTCGCCTGACGTCACGCCAGTTGACATACTGTGCATTTCCCAATTGATATTTCCCGCTGTTTTTCACAGGCCACTACCGGAAACGAAAATATAATTAAAGAAAAAAGATTTCCGGTCAAAATGGTGGATTTTATTTAGATTTTTTTCAACTGATAATACCTTGAAATTTTGAGTTCAAAAAGTGGTTTTCGGCAAGTATTTTCACTTGACAACAATGGCGGCATGTTGCGGTCATTTTCAGGGATCGATAGCTGATTGTGACAGCTACTTTGATAATAAATTTGATCATTTTTTCAACAACTAAAATCACCAAATATTGCAATATGAATCGTAGTTCGGGTTTAAAAAAATATTCTGGTCAGAAAACAATTGTTATCGGGAATAATGGACATAAATATTGGACAGTTGGCCACAAATGCCCTAAGTAAATGCAACTTTTTTTATTTTTTGCCTAATTTTAATTGCCATTAGCTGATCTAAAAATAATAAAAATTAAACAAAATCCATGAAAATAATACTTACAGATATATATATAACTTTATTTCATGTATTTATAAAACATTTAAGTGAATATATGTGAGTAAAAATTATAAACTTGTACCCACTCAACATGGTTTTTGTCAAAAATTAATCCAGTAGTCTAAAAGGTTAAGATGACTGCATTACACATATGCAAATGCCCAGCTGTTAATACACTTCAAAACCAATTTTTATTTTTTTAAATAAGAGATTGATGAAAGATGTTAGAAAAATAAAATACCTATATCTCACCCTTTTTCTTTGTAAAGGTGCAACAATAAATGAATTGATTTTTCTACCAAAATCTTACATTATCTTGAATTTTGGGGTCTGCTCCTTCAGACATCAGGTATCGGACTACATTCAAGTACTGCGATTCAGCTGCCCAGATTATTGGAGTCCAGCCTCCATCATCCTGCAAACAAAACCAGAAACCGTTATAGGTGAGACCTTTAAATTGGTGGAGGTGAAGTAGGGAAGAGTGGGTGTTTTCTTTAACTTGTAATGACTGTCATCGGTGGGGCAATGGTTAAGCCATATGACTACAGGCTGGTAGGTTCCAGATTTCGCAGCCCTGTACTGGCTCCAAACCAGAGTGAGTTTGTAAGTGTACGACCACGACACCATTTTCTCTCTCACTAACCACAAAGCAACTAACAACTAATTCACTGTCCTGGACAGACATCCCAGATAGCTGAGGTATGTGCCCAGGACAGAATGCTTGAACCTGAATTAGCATGAAAATAATTTGAAATGAAATTAACATGTAACTTTCAATCAACTCATTAGCACAATTCACATTATATATAAGATATCAATTTACAAGAATGAAATGTTTTACAATAAATGGATGATTTGCAAAATAAAAAACTAAACATGACACAAAATCAAATTTCATTACCTTGCAGCTTTGTTTTTATAAGCAATACATTTTCAGTTGTTATTAAGTCTAACATGCAGAAACAAAAGCAAATATGTTAACAGAATGCAGGTGGCAGACCAAAAAAATAAACAAAAATAATAATAATAATAAACTGCTAGTGGGAATACCATGAAAACGAATGCATCACCTGAATGTTAGGATCCATCTTTGCATTCTCAATGAGATACTTGATAATATCTATATTTCCTGACTTCGCAGCATAGTGTAAGCAAGACATGCCATCTTCACCCTGCAAATGAACAAAACAATTACCATACATTCACCGACATCACATTTTATTAAATATGCACTGCTGACATGCTAGCTTTACCTTTAATAAGATTTATTATCTCTTTTCCTATCTGTATACATGATAACACACACAAACCCAAACATATTTACATCAGTTCGAGCATCTAAATTGGAGGAACAATTACTGTTAATGCTTTCCAACATCATCAATTATTGATTTTTATATTCGATCAGCACATTGGTAGTGCTAAACTGATGTTTTTATTATAATCAATGATTGGAACATCACTAGCCTCCTGTTATAAAGGGTTTTTTATTACATGTATTAACATAATAATCTTATATCTGTCACAGTATTAATGAATAAGGTTTGGCATAGAGAAGTATGCTTTACCATATCCTTGACTTCAGCCCCTGCTTTCACCAGATACTGGACACATGAGAGGTTGTTTCGTTCTGCAGCATACATCAAAGGAGTTTTTAGATTCTTATCTTTCATGTGTGTAGATGCTCCTGCCTGTGGAGTAAAATGAAAAGTTTTTAAAACAAAGCAAAGCTGGCTTCAGTTTGTTAAATATATTGTTTAGAACTATTGATCAGGTCTGTGATATTATAAATGAATGAATGAATGAATGAATGAATGAATGAATGTTTTAACAAAACCCCAGCACAAAAAATACATCGTCTTTTGGGTGTCAAACAATGGTAATGTGATATTGTGGTCATAAAACAAACAATACCTATATGATGGAATCACATACGATAATAACATATACAGTGAAAACTGTCTGAACCAGATTACGCTGGGGACCTGATATTTATCCATTAAAAGACAGGATCCGGTGTTTAGAGGGTCACATTCTAGAATTAACAGGATATGACACCTTGAAACATAGACGGTTTTGACAGGATCCAGTGTTTAGAGGGTCACATTGTAGAATTAACAGCATATGACACCTTGAAACATAGCCGATTTTGACAGGATCCGGTGTTTAGAGGGTCACATTGTAGAATTAACAGCATATGACACCTTGAAACATAGCCGATTTTGACAGGATCCGGTGTTTAGAGGGTCACATTCTAGAATTAACAGCATATGGGACCTTGAAACGTAGCCAGTTTTGACAGGATTCCAGTTTACTCAGTCCATTTACACAGGTTTCATTTCACCTTCATAGATATAATTTGCCTTCTAACTTAAAAAAAAGAAGAGTAAAAACAAAATGCTAAGAACATACATTTTTTGTCTCATTTAAGAAACAAAAACAACAGATGAGAAAACTAGTGGGTCCCTCCCTACAAGAAATAATATTTATCATGGCATACGAGTGTATCTTATCCATCAATTCACAAAATAATGATTTCAGGGGCGGTGAGGGTACTTTCGTTTTGTTTTTTACTTGGCAGCTCAAGGTGAGTTAAAACCCATTACCACTTCCTTCCACTGGATTATCATACTCATAGGATTTGGTCTGAATATTACAAATTACAATTAAATGGCTAGCACGCTCCAGTGCCAGTGGTACCAATCTCTCGTCAAGTTTTTTGTAAATAATGTCAGTTTGGTCTGATGTAAGAAGAAAAGTAAACGTATTTTGGAAATCACAAAAACAAATACTATTTTTGTATGCAATAGTTCAGAAATAAATAACTTGTAGTAATTTCCATAGTATGAAAAAAAGTGATCCCTATAGGAATGACTATAGTATTTCCTTTTTCTCTCTTCACTCTTTTGGTTTAGGACATATTTTTTTACTACTTCCAGCTTTTATTCAAACCTCCTAAGCCACTTTAGAAACTGATGGTATTATGAGTAACAAGATATATGAGTTTATTTATTGTTTAAGTGGTCTCACCTGAATGAGCACATGCAGCACAGCTAGATGACAGTTGTAGGCTGCAGCGTGGAGCGGAGTCTCGTCGTCATACTCTTCGTACTTCTGGTTTGGGTCGGCTCCATCCACTGTCAACATCATCAAACTCTTAACACATACATCAGTTAAACATAGAACATAGCTGTCAACATCATCAAACTCTTAACAAACACATCAGTTAAACATAGAACATAACTGTCAACATCATCAAACTCTTAACACATACATCAGTTAAACAGAACATAACTGTCAATATTATCAACTTCTTAACAAATACATCAGTTATATATAGAACATAACTGTCAACATCACCAAACTCTTAACACATACATCAGTTAAACATAGAACGTAACTGTCAACATCACCAAACTCTTTAAAACAAACATCAGTTATATATAGAATGTGACTAACTGTCAACATCATCAAACTCTTAACAAATACATCAGTTAAACATAGAACATAACTGTCAACATAACCAAACTCTTTAACACATACATCAGTTAAACATAGAACATAACTGTCAATATTATCAACCTCTTAACAAATACATCAGTTAAACATAGAACATAACTGTCAACATCACCACTCTTTAAAACAAACATCAGTTATATATAGAATGTGACTAACTGTCAACATCATCAAACTCTTAACAAATACATCAGTTAAACATAGAACATAACTGTCAACATCACCAAACTCTTTAACACGTACATCAATTATATATAGAATGTGACTAACTGTCAACATCATCAAACTCTTAACAAATACATCAGTTAAACAGAACGTAACTGTAACTATCACATCATCAAACTATTAACGTACACATAAGTTAAACATAGAACATAACTAACTGTCAACATCATCAAACTCTTTAACACATACATCAGTTAAACATAAAACGTAACTGTCAACACCATCAAACTCTTTAACACATACATCAGTTAAACGTTTAACATAACTGTAATTGTCAACATCATCAAACTCTAACACAGATTTCATTTAAACATAGAACGTAACTGTAAATGAGCATGCATAGCCGAATTGCACTTCTTTTTATTTAAATTAAAAATACTGTACAAATGGTAGGCTGTTTTTGGAGTGTGTTTCTCATCGGAGATACAACAAAAATAATTGTACAGGAAAATGGGGACACTAAAGGGTACCTGACAAATGTCAGGAATCAATTAATCAGCAAGAACTTTAAAACCTCTACATCAACACTAACCATGCTCCTGTCATGGACAGAACTCTCTGTTCAAATCAGAAGTTGTGCCCATAACAGGCGTGCTTGAACAGTTCTCTGATGGAAGCATGCCAAAAATTACCCATACCCACACTAACCAACGATAGCAAAAAAACACATATTAAGAACTTACTTAACATGTAGACAACCTTTTCCAAATCACCTTCAATTGAGGGCTGGTATAACGACTTCGGTAGATTTCGATACTTTTTTGGCCTATAATGAAATATAGAGGAAAAATGTATCAACTTTTAATATAATGTGGATAACAATCACACTCCGCATTCTAACTTTTGTGGGTTTTTTTTTTTTAAACTTGCTTTTTAACAATTCAATGTCTTTGTAAAACTCTTATTATTAAAGAACCAGAAAAAACAAACATTTTCAAACCTTTCTTGATCCAGATGATTGATAATTTTCTCGAGTGCAAGTCGATCTGGTCCAAGTGGAATATTCACTGAAGAAATTGTCTTTGAAGATGGCAGAATATGGCTCACTAAAGGCGTGTTGACAGAACTGTCAGATTCCTTAGTTCTCATTGAAGGATACTGCATTGTCATCTTTGCTCTATTTCTAAAAACAAAACAAAAACTCACAATGTATAGTGGACTGACAATATCTGTTTATTAGTTAAGGGAAACAAAGAATTTTACAAAAATAGTCAGTTGGGCGACCATTGATTTTAGCGTCTGACAAGCATGGTGCCAGTTAAAAAAGAAATGCACTGAAACTGAATGAATTTGATAAAATTGTGTCTGTGCTGGCATGAACTACAGGTCTGGCTGCAAAAGAAATAGAATATGAAAAAAGAACAGATCAGTAAGCTTTTATTCTTTGTAATATAATTTAAAAAATGTACATCTTACATTTTGGTCAAATGTTTTATTTGTTCACAGATTTATATTCCTTTCGATATGTAGCCTACTACTGTAGCATTTACAATATCCATATTAAATGCACACCAAAACAGACGCATTCACATTATTACACTTTACTGAGGCAGAAAGAAAAAAATTGGGGGGAAAAAAGTTCAGTGTAAATTAAAACGAAAATTCTTCACACATTACCATCAAAATCTTCATTCCTAATACATATTTTAAGGCAACTGATGGAACATCCAAGGTAATTTGAACGACAAAAATGTAATCCATGATCAGGGCATTGGGCAAAATAGTGGATGATTCCATGGATATCTATCTAGTTCGTTTATCTATAGGAGAACAACCACTGCCGAGGAAATTCTTTATAGCCTTTAGTCTTCAGTTTAATAACATGTTTTATATGAATTTTCACTTTATTCGCTTATTTATTATTGGTTTCCTTTTGACGCAAACAAGACTACTATATATAGTGAAGACATGGTTATTATTCAACAAGTTTGTTTAACGACACCACTAGAGCACATTTATTACTTAATCATCGGCTATTGGATTATTTAACAAAGAACATCAGAGTTTTGAATTTGAATGCACAATTAACTTTCAATGTGATAATTGGAGGGCTAGTTCAATTTGAGATGGGTCAGTAAGATGATTTTTCAACTGGCCCTGCTGGCGACCATGGTTTTCCTGTTAATTTTCAACCCTGAGACAGGAAGCTGTGATACATGTTAGACAAGATGCCGACAGCTGTTACAAATTAGCAGCAGTCTTTCCTCAAAGGGCAGTTACTCACTCTCCCAGGGGCGTATCCAGAAATATTTGCTAGGGTCCCATGTTTGGTAAAATTAGCACAAGTAAATTATGCTTCAGACTACTGAATGATGCATTTGTCATATTGAAGCAACCAACTCAAGTTTTTGAAGTAACTATCTTGTTGCATAAAATGTATGCTGAGGTTCTACAATATGTCATACCCTAGGATGACTAGAAGAAACACAGTAGGATTCATAATTTCATCAAAACATATAAACTCCAAAAATATTTGTCAGTCTAACCACAAAGAGTCAGTGGCTTTAAGTTTAAGGGGAAAACAAATGCTGGAAGTTAATGTGAACTTACGCTGCCTGTTGCTGTTGCTGCTGCTGCTGTTTTCTCAGACTGTACTCGGTGCCTTTCTGGATGTTCTCTGCCATGGTCATGGTCTGTAGCTCGCACGTGGATATGTTCACCTCGTACTGCGATGATTCCTCCCCACAGTGAGGGCAGAACAGTTTGCTGTCTTTAAACACCTGACACTGTTGGTGGAAGCTGTGGGTGAACTGGGCGCTGTCTTTCCGACACTGGTAAAACTTGCCCTAAAGATAAAGTTATAGATGTCAGATATCGTAAGGCAAGTGATTCAGGGATCCTCAACACTGTCATTATTGATCTGGGTATAACAATAATAAAACAAATTATAATAATTGTTTTGTAAATGGTTATATGTCGATGCAATCTTTGTGAAACTGGTACAACATCAAAGGTGTCTAAAGTCAGTTTCTGTAATTATTACATTCCAACCAGTGCATCACAAATGGTCAAAGGTCGTGTATGTGCTTTCCTGTCTGTGTTAAAGTGCATATAAAAGATCCCTTGTTGCATTAGGAAAAATATAACGGGTTTTTACTGTTGACTGCGTTTCAAAATGACCAAATGTTTGATATCCAATATTAATGTGTAATTAATCAATGTGGTCTAACATTGGCGCAAAACAAAAACTTTATTACACTAGAGATGGCAAGTTAATATTTCCCCCAACCAACATCATTCTCATACTATAGAAGCCAAACTTTATCATCCTCAAATACCATTATTATATACAACCTTTCTGACAACTCACTATGCATAATATACATTTTAGTGCCTCACATGTGAGTGATTACATTAATGTTTTTATTTACTTTCAATTCTAACCCTGTTCAATATGTGGGTTTCAATAATTATCGGAAGTAGGGGATGGTGGATAACCCTCAACCATCATTATGTTATTACTGTGGGTAAAACTCTTCAGAGACAGCAAAATTAACACATCTGGTGTACATTATCTACCAGTATTTAACATCTGAAATATGTCTACATGCAACAAATATTTTGTAAATTGCTGTCAGTGGGGCATTTCGCCTATGGCAATTAACAAAAAATAATGCCCAGGGTGACAAATTCATAAGTTCAAGACCAGCAGTATAATAGTAATTCTACCATGACTTTGAAAAATAAGCATTCGGTTTTAAATGACATTTAGAGGTATCAAATCCACAATAACATACCTCGAAAATGAAATCAGAGTATGTTTATCTCCTAATTAATTAATAAAAAACTCACAAAGCACAACAAAAAAGTAAAAATTAATTGCTGTTAACATACCCGAACACAGAAGTGTCCACAGCCTGGACAACACTGATGAAGTTTGAGTCTTTTCCGGTGGTTCTCGCAGATTGCCATGAACGGAATCTTCACAGCGGGTCTGACTAGCTGATTATTGGATACCTTATTGCAACAACCCAGAATCTGAAACACAAACAAGTTTTATTACGTACCCATTTAATCTTACTATATAGTTATAAAGACAATTCTGACTGTGAAATAAACAAATATTTTATTGAACATGTGATATACAAAATCTCAAAATTGTAATGTTCATCTGAATGACAATATGTCTATCCAGGAATGATGTCATGTCCCTAGCCAGGACACTCAGCATTCATTCTATTCCATAAAATTCAACCAACTTTCCAGATGAAGTAAGTTGTTTAATTAAACTTTGTTAATCACAATATAAAAAGGCGGTGTATAATACAGAACCATATATTGTTTTGTTATGTTATTTATTGAATGTGTTTATAATGCGCACAATTTATATCACTCGACAGCTACGTAATATTCTTGCGCACGATAAACTCATGTAAAATAACATGGCAAAACAACTGACAAATGGTTTTGTCTACATGTCACACAGTATAAACTCAAGTACTCTCCAGTTGCCATTTTGCTTACCATGGCAATTAGCTAAAATGTTTTAAATTATACCATAATTAATTTAAACTGCAGGATTGCCATGGCAATTAGCTAAAAAAAATTAAAAAATTATACCATAATTAATTTAAATATGATTGTTCATTTTCTTTTAAAATGAGGAATGTTTGAGAAAAATCAGTGGCTGTAGTTACTGAATACAAAGATATATTACACTTTGATCTTAGCTTAAAGGCCGGAATACAGATGTTTGTAACTGTAAGCATGAAAAATGGGTGGCAGTAGTACAAGCAATAGTCACTTGCCACCTACTAATGAACAAACTAAATAACTGAGCCAAAATTTAAATTTCTTATTGAACAATAAAAATAATCATCTGTGGTCGAATACTGTTTGCCATTGTTCTGAACCAATAAGAAAAAGTGTATGTATGTATTGAAGAGGAATAACTCTTTAAGTTCTTAATATATCCTGATTTAAATGACAAAACATTTAAATCACTGATGTATTACACCGTTAGTGTGTTCATTAATAGTAGACTAAATTAATTTTATAAATTTTTCATTAAAAAAGAGAGAAAAGTTAAATTTTAACTTTTAAAAAGTTAGTTTTGTTTGATGACACCACTAGAGCACATTGATTTATTAATCATCAGCTATTGGATATCAAACATTTGGTAGTAAAAAAAAAGACGAAAGAAACAAATAATAAAAGCATGTAGACTATAAACTGTAGATATATCTTTTGCCATTGTGCACGTGCAGTTAACATAATTACTTGTCTAAACATGAAAATTCCACCTGGCACAGGCCAATAATGTTGATGTTGAATCTCTAAGCTATATTATTTAACTTACTTTTCCATCTACAGAATCAAGAGCTTGACAGTACAGGACCTTGGTGCCAAGCTTTGTGAATGATGCACCGTTTAGCTTACAGCAGCACAATGGAATGATGCTACGGTCTGGAGATACTGAGCCTGGGACAGCCTGCGACACAGAGAAGAACAAAACATCATTATAATGGCACAACACCCGAACAAATTTTGCCTAAAGGCCACGTCACATGATACAAGTGATCATAACTACATGAATGCCTTATCCGGAAATAACCAACTGTATAGCAACCAATGAAATTGGCCATTTTTGTTGCTATTCTCATCTGAAGTACTTGTATAATATAAAAGCTATAAAATCCTGTACATATATTTTGATAAAAAGAAAAGAAATGGAAGTTTAACCTAGTCGGTGAACATAATCATTTGTAGACTATTGTGTGTTTAATTTATAGGCAGTTTAGAATGCAAATATATAAAAAAAAATTAAACCCATACTGCCAAGTAGGCACTGATATCATTTTGACAGCAATGGCATTAATTATATATCTTATACCGGTACTGAACTGATATTAAATAAGGGTTTTTACCATACATACAAAACAAGTTTTGATTTGTTTAACACTACTGGAGCACATTAATCATTAATGTTGGACGTCAAACATTTGGTAATTCCAATTCGTAGTCATCAAAGAAAACCCGCTAAATTTTTCCCAATGAAGCAAGGGATCTTTTATATGCACTTTCCCACAGACAGGAAAGCACATACCACGGCCTTTGACCAGTTGTTGGGCACCGGATGGAATGAGAGAAAAAACCTAATCAGCTGAATGAATACACTGAGCTAGTTTGATCCTGTGAAGCAAGCACCACAAGCGAGCACTCAACCAAGGCAAGGAACAGACATATTGCAACTAACATATCGCCTTACAGGATATCAAGTTATGTTACAAATGGTTCAAAATCATACTGAACAAAATATCAAAAAAATGTGCATGGTTTTAAGAATTCTGCAGAATTAAAGGACTTGCCTACCATAAAAAAACAAGTTTCATAGCACTGTGATGCACATCCATAGGTGCCACAATAAACTAAGTTTCACTGACCTAGAACTTATAGTTTGTGAGAAACTGATCTAAACATGAAGCTTTAATGTTTAACATCAAAGTAAACTTGATGCCATCACCACCTCTGTCAGAAATGTAATACTCTTTATTTCCCCCCAAAGTCTAAAAAATAAATAAGACCTACTGCCGAAGATGATAACTGTGACCCATCGTCTCCAACAGCGCCATCTTCCGGTGTTTTTGGAGGCGTCACAGGATAGCACAGTCCATTAGGAGTAGACATTAGTTTAGTTTCATGTCCTAGACTGGAGAATTTCGAAGACGAATGACCCAATTCTGTCGGAATACTTGACTGCTTGCACGTAAGCAATGCTCGCAAAGCGTCAGAATTCTTAAGGGTACCACAGTTCTGCGAAGGAAGAGAAACATCCTTAATAGCACTACAATCCTGAGATGGTTGGGGGGAATCGATTTTTGTTATGGCAACGTAATGCTGAGAGGGGAGAGAATCAAGCTGTGAATCCAGATTCTTGACAGCTACATAACGAGTGGATGGAATGGAAAAGTCTGATGCTGCGTTCACTGGAACGATGGATTGGTTAACACGGGTTTGAGCAACTGAAGAGGTCAGGTCGAGCTGACTAGATAACAATGGTGGCTTTGGCAAGATGGATCGCAGGCCCGGCGTCTGAGGCTGGTGACTGGACACAACAGTGATAATAGGAATCTTCTGTGTGAAATCTCCAGACAACGATCTGGCCTTTTTATCTGAAACAAGACAACATATCACATATTAACAACAAATATTCAGCTGAGCAATTTTGTTATAAACATTAAGTTGTATTTTTTAAAGGAAATTAGTCAAATATTATTAACATCAAATTTATATTATACAGGGCTCAAACTTAAGACATCTACTGCACTTCTAAAACGTTTTTGCCATAGCCAAACACTCTACAATAAATTTTAGAATGCTTGCAGAAATCGTAAACCATTAACATTCCAAACAAATATACACAAAGTTAAAAATAATTATTATCCCTTGAATTGAAGCAATAACTTGTATTCAGTGGCAGAAAACTGCCATGGGTGAAATACATGACCTAGACAGTGCTGTCATTCTTAAGTTCAAGCCGCGTTTGCTTCTAAAGTACATGTATTTTTTTAGTAAAAGGCATAACTGTTAGTTTGCTTCTAAAGTGCATTCCATATATTTTTGTGAAGAAAAAGTAAGACTATAGAATACTAAAAAGAAATCTTATTCAGATTTATATGAGGTTAATTTGTAGCTATTAATATGTCACTAACCTTTATTTAATGTAATTTAAGAAAGACTTTTCAGGCCTCAATAAATTACACACAAAAATCGATTCCATTTGGGTTTCGGATATGCATTTTATTTGGTATTGTGCAATTTATTTGGTATTGTGCAATTTAATTTTAAACTTTTTTTTTTTTT